>JANHFL010005888.1:23952-36800 GCA_032468155.1 Oxyrhabdium leporinum
CAGTATTCCAGTATTTGAGGGGCTGCCACAAAGAAGAGGGGGTCAACTTATTTTCCAAAGCACCAAAAGGCAAGATAAGAAACAATGGATGGAAACTAAAGGAGAAAAGTAACTTGGAATTAAGGAGAAACTTCCTAACAGTGAGGACAGTTAACCAGTGGAACTGCTTGCCTTCAGAAGTTGTAGATCACTGGAGGTTTTTAAGAAGAGACTGGACAACCACCTATCTGAAATAGTATAGGGTCTCCTGCTTGAGCAAGGGGTTGGATTAGAAGACCTCCAATGTCCCTTCCAGCTCAATTCTGTTTCTGATTCTGAATATATCTAAGAAGGATTTTGTATCCAGATGAAATAGACAGTTTGCCTCACTTTTCTATAAATGCATTGTTTGGAACCCAGAAACTGACTTCACATCGTCTGCCAAATCCAAAGTAATCAGATTATATAAAATAATGAGATGCTGAATCTATAGGATCAAAATATCAATGGTTGAGCCAGAAAAGCCAAGCATTGTAAACTAGGAAAAGAGGGATACCCAGAAGTAGCTGCCATGTGGCATACCCATTTATGTTAGTGATATCAGCATGATGCCACTTATAACTGAGCTTCAATTACTACTTTTAACTAAAAGTGTCAAGTGTTCAAAATCATGTGCATTATCACTGAATTATAATCTTCTAGTACAAAAATAAAGTCAGGGACTGGTCAAAAATGCTAAAGTTGAACAATGATGAAATTAGTGCAGTGAACAAATCACAATTGTCAGCTAACTTACTTTTCCAAGATTGTTGTCACATGTCTCTCATTCAAGTGCTTATACAAACTTTTTATGCCTAGATTATATGGAAGCTAACGATGGGCACAATACTTATGAAGTCTTATTTTACTGATTGGGAGACTAATTGCTTTTAACCTCTAAATAGGAATTAATTATCTAAAAACTTTGATTCCAGTTCACAGTGCAGTCTCACAAGCATTACGGATGATTATTCTTGGTATAACAATTCAGAGCTATAAAAGCAACAAGGAATAACCAAAAAACCCACCCCTGTGCACTGTGAATGTTATAGGATTTCAGGCAAAGATTAAGGTGTTTAACATCCCTAGAGCTGTGGTTTGAATAGGGCAGAAGAGCAATAAAAAAGAAAGGTATACCTGGCATAATGAAAATAAACCTCAGGGTGCTCTGTAGTTTCTTAATTGTTCTAAAAAAGAACAGGCTCTTTTACACAAAAGAGGATGTCTGAATAACATTAAGGTACCTCTGGTGCTGCTATAAACTTTTTAAGTAGTAAGAAGAGCGATAATGCTTTAAAACTGAACTGTTTTTCTCACTAGGCATACATTGGTCAATTCAGTGGTTTTCTTTGTGGGTCCACTTGCAAGGTTATAAATCTCATCAGGTCATTACTGTCAAATGCTGAAAAATACACTTCAATCTAATTAGTGGAGGAGGTGCATGCGTCCTTTTTAAATCAGTCAATAGCTTAAGCTCAAGAACAGTAATGGCAATTCTTGTTCCTGGCAGTTCTGCTGCCTTTTTCCTAGCTAACTTCCTTACCTTCAAAAAACTGATATATATTTATTTATTTATTGGGGGGGGGGGAAAGCGGGGGCAAGGCTAAAGAATAATTTATTTTAACTTTATTGATTTTATTATTATGTTTTGCATTTTTTATTGTCGTAAATTATTTTTTGTGCTTATATATACACATGTATGGAGAGAAAGAGAGAGAAAGAGAGAAGGTTGGAGTAAAATTCTTTTTTAAACAAGTGAATGAATAAATAAATAAATAAAACACCATGTATACTGGTATTTCAGAAAAATGTCTAACACTACAGGGAAGCAAATATGAGTACAATCCATATAAATTCTGCTAAAAATACTTTTGCTATTATTTACTCTCCTTAACCTAGCTCAGGAAAATCTATGGGTACAGCTGGAGATAATGAACATCAGCTCTTGTAATCAAAAGAATTCTCCAAGTGGCTCATGGCATAAGTCATTGGGGAAGTAATACACAAGCCCCAGAATTTCTAGGGAAAACAGTGAGAAATTGTTGTCACCTTGCACAAAAAGGGATAAAACAAATATGAACTTATATATTGCAGTACAGTTATATGAAAATCTAGTCCTGATTTTTATGGGTAGCAATGATTAACTATAGGACTTAGACTTAATGTATTACACTCCATTATTATACATTAATTTATTAGGAGACAAAATAAATTTGCTTGCAGTGGGACAGTAAGGATAGTCCTACTTAGTCTCTTTCTAGAAGCATGTGGCTTTATCTCGATTTAAAGAAAGTTAGATGATCTGATAATTTGCAAGTTGGATAATTATAAGTCTGAAGGGAATTTAGATAGATAGACAGACATATATGCAGGTCTCTTTTCCTTAGTACAGTTTTCCTCTAATTTCAATTAATAGTTTCCTGAATGGTTACTTCCAATAGATATTTGAGTTATAAATCAGAGTAACATAGATCTTCTTGTTGATTAATCTGTATATAAACATTTACTTTAAAATGATGAAATTTGTATTGCTCCTCAGTAAGTAAATGGTTGACATTTTAACTAAGTGAATTTATGTGACTGTTAATTATATCTTCCTAATGTTTCATAAACTTGACGGAATGTAAATTTATATGTTATATGTGTTTTATGAAGTACTATGATCTTGAATGTGATTTATTTTCTTTGCAGCACCCTGTATCCCATATCCTGTCTATTACCAAGAATTACCTTTTTATTATCATGAACTAGAGAAATTTCAGTTCTGCTAAATTAAATATTGTGAAGGATGCAGGGAATTGAATATTTATCAAGCTTGTGGCACATAAAACAGAAATGGAAAAAGAACATATTCAAAAACATGAGGAATGATATGGCAGAACAGGACAATACTGCTACATAGCTCTTTGTATTTCAGCCAAATTTGACTAAATACTGACACATTGAAAACTATGTATTATGGCTTGGTTGACTCACTAGCGAGGAGGAGGAAGAGAAGAAGTTTTTCTTAAGTTGTTTTTGAAGCTGTGATTGGCACTAGAATTGCAACTTGTGGAAGTGAAGGTAGAAAAACATGTTTATCTATGTAGAAACAGTTGTTAATCTAAGATGGCATCAAAATGTTCAGCTTCATTTGAAATACAGCTGCTCTTACAAGGCAGCCTTCCTAAATTTAGGCACTTTTCAGATGTAATTCCCACAATTCCCAGCAATAATCTGATGTTTTCTGAGCAGTTCTGAGAGCTCCTCTATCCATAGAGCAGCAACTAAAAAATTAACGTACCAGATGTGCTCTCTATTGCATATGTGGGGTCAAATACCCATTGTGGTAGGTCATAACAGAAGGCATGACATCTTCTGATGATTCTGACTGGGCAACTTCAAATAGGCCATTGCAATAACTGGGAAAAGGAGTTCAGAATTATCCAGGGCTACACATACAATCAGTTCAGCTCTCATTAGGAGACTTTGTTAGAGAGGTTGGTCATAGTTGTTCAAACAATTCAATTCATTCAAAATCATCAAACAATGATATGGGATCCTTTTACATCTTGTTCGGGCTACATAATTGGCAGAAGGAATAAATCTGAGGAACAGGAGGAAGAGCCATACTCAAGATAAAAGAATATAAAATATTTTTTATATAAAAGATATCAGATAAAAGAAATCTGAGTGTAGGGCAGAAATGTAATTTAAGAAAGAATCTCAGATATGACCCTCTCTAGTTTGAATGAAGCTAAAAGGAGAGAGGGAAAAACACAGCTACTGACTGACATATCAATGAAGTAGGTAGGGCCTCCATTGCTGGAGCTTGCTTTCCTTGCTTAAGCTATACCCTGAAACAAAAGGCTAGCCATCTCCATGACCTCATTTCCTTGCAGCAATTAAGCTGTAGTCTTCCATGATATACCCTTTTGTCAATCAGAGCAATCTACCTTTGGAGTTACAGTGCTGATGACAACACCCCCACACACCTCACCCAGACAAATTTTCTTATAAGTTTCATGCGGAAGAGGTTTTTGAACTCTTGAGCAGGTTAACTCTGCTACAAGTTCATGGTCAAAGGTCTCATATCATGAGGATTGCAGTTTTTCAATGTGGCAAGTAGAAAGACAGATTGTACAGCACAATTTCAGTATCTATCTAAACCAAATGATTTTTTAAATATTCAATTATAGGCTGGGTTGCAGAGCTAATATAGCTCAGACTATAGAACAAGAATTGTTCTATTGTGTTTCATCCCATGCAACAATAGTTACAAGTAATCGGTCCTGACTGGCAGCTACCATTTCTGACAAAAATAATTACCAAAATAGAAATAATTTTGCTGCTAAATCATATAAAAGCTGTTTTTCTTCTAAATGTTGCTTTTTGACTCTAGCTTTCGGTTCTCCAATTACAGAACCAATCCATTTTGTTAGAATTAAGACAAGTTAGACTTTTAATAAATGACACTGATATTAAAAATGATAGTTAAATTAAAGTGGGCTACAGAATAGCAATTTTTTATATGTAAAGTGAAAACGTGTGGTTTGGCCCTGTACACTGAAGTACATTATACTGAATTTAAAGAAATACATATATTTGCAGCCTTAAATTGCTAACATTAGAAATAATATAAAGTGGTAAGTAGAGAAAAATAGGTAAAATTTGCTCATATGCAAATTGTTCTTGTTTTGCAATTAACACTCTTCCATTTGACAACATTTTTCAGCTCATTGTCCTAATGTGGATTTTGCGAGGATCACTGAATCCTTGTTTAACATGTGGAGGGATAGATAAATATGAATGTATCAAATTTTAAATTTGGAAGCATGGTAATCAAACAATTTTCATTGTCCTTTATTAGAATATGCAATTTTGTGAAGTTTTTCTTGGGTTTGCTCTTGAATTCTTCTTTGTAAAGCAAAGTTTTTATTCTTATGAACCTCTTTCATATTTGCTCCCTTTTTGGGTTTGTCACCATACCTATAAAGCACAACAATCTTGACATTCATTTCTCTTCTATGTTATTTAGAATTCAGGATATCACTTTTTCTCAGACGAATTTCCTGTGAGAGATTTATGATGAGCACAAATTAAGCACTTGCAGCATTGAACAGCAGGCTTTATTTTCTCTTTACATGCTTACTAAAAGCACAAGACTATATCTTTCCAAAAATCTCTTCTCTAAATGTTATAGCTATATCTTTAACCGCAATGTGGAATATGGTCTTTAGCAGACAGATGATAATCTTTATCACAGTTCTATGAGAAACTTCACCTGGTGTTCAAAAATTTTAGCAATGGGTTTGCTGCCCGGTTGCTGGGTGGGTGTGTCCATGGTGGGTGTGGCATTCCTTGAGCCTCCAGGAGGGCAAAAACAGTCTCCCTGGGCTCCTGAGGCTCACTGGAGGCTGGAAACAGGTCCGTTTCTGGCCTTCCTGAACTTCTGCGAGGCCCTTTTTTCGTCCTCCCTGGCCTTCAGAGGCTTTCCTCAATCCTCTGGGAGGGCGCAAATGGCCTCCCCGGGCTCCAGAGACTCTCTGTAGGCCAGAAATGAGCCCATTTCTGGCCTTCCTGAACTTCCAGGAGGCCCGTTTTTCGCCCTCCCTGAGCCTCCACATGCGCCCTGCACATACCTGCATCCACAATGGGCCACGTGGGAACTCCTGGGAGGGGAGGGGTGGGGTGGGGTGGGCCAGTCAGGAATGGGATTTTGCAGTTTGCCGAACCATGCAGAATCTTCGCTACAGGTCCGCCTGAACTCATGCAAACCCATAGCAGCCCAGCCCTGGTTTTATGTTCACTGAACTGCTCATGAAAAGTATGTTCTTTTTGACTAGTTAGCTTTTCTATCTAGCACAAGCATGGCAATATTGTTTAATATTCTCTATTGTCATTCCATGAGATTTCACTATAATCCCTAGTCAAAGGAACCTATTTGGACTGTTCACATATATCATATACACAATTGCCACTTGTTACACTGAGATTGCTTTCTGTTTACTTCATCCCAAAGAAGTCGATGTCCTGCTGTTTAGTGGCATCCAGCTGATGTTGGTTAGATCTCAAAAACTAAGAAAAGTCATTCTGGTAAATAGAGCTGTGCAAAGAGTTCAAAAGAAGTGCTTTGAATTATTTGGAAGGTAGAGGAAGCACCTCTTTCAAATTATTAAAGCAGCTTGTCTGGGACAAGACTCATACAGTTGCTTTCCAGTTGTTCTTGGATGTCTCTGCATGACAAGCAGCCATTCAAATCTTGCAATCAATGTTATTGGGTTACCTAGTCAAAGAGGTGTTTTGTTATCATTCCGTCACTTTATAAGCCATACCATTCAAATACCTTTCCCAGATGTACTTGGCAAATATTTGTCAGCATTTGGATGAGAGATCATCAAGAACTACCAGAGATAAACTAAGAGGTCAGAAAAAATAATCTGGATGAAAATATTTCTGAACTGCTTCCGTATTGTTACCAAGAAAACGACATGGTTATGTCTGTGAAGTATATGTCTCAACAGCAACCTGAAGGTAAATAACAGAAAATTCAGTAGGAACTTTTGAAAACAAAGGTAACCCTCTTTCTATTCCTGTCATCTGTCAGAATAGACAATGATTCAGCAGGAAAAAGAGACAGAATTCCAGGAACTGTATATGCAGTATGTGTGCATGTGATGTATAAAGTTATTGAACTTTTGCAAAAAGAAGAGAAAAATAATAATTACCATACTAATCTGAACTCTAACACCAGCCAGTTTCACATGATGTAACTTCCACATGATGTTACTCCATAGTTTGTTATTGTTTACATTGTTCTTTCCAGCAAATTACCTAAGGAAATTATTTTACAAAAAAGACAATGATCCAGTTTAAGAAACAACAATATTTGTTTTGTTATCTCCTGATTCTTCTAATTTTATTCCTGAATCATTTCTCACAAAGCATTTTTGAATGTCTAAGTTCCCTTAGAGATCCCTCTCCACTGGCACTTCCTTTAATGTTAAGGTAATTCTGTACACTGATTTAACATTATGCTGATATGGAGTTTAATACAATAGTACTGGTGTGTATATTTACAGTTTTATTTTTATTTTTCTGCTGCAACCAAGTTGCTACAGTGGTTGGCAACATGTGGCTCATTTATTTTTCAAATTCTTATGTGAGCATCAAGTCCTTTCAACACAATGCAACATATGGCACCTAATACTGAATAATTCTCAAAGTGGTTCTTTTTACATTAAAATTAAACACTGCCTTAAGTTCTGTTAGTTCTAATTATACTGAAATTTGTTCTGTTGTGTTATTTTATATATAGTGTAATGAATGTATTAGAATAGACATCATTGGCATTGCCTTTATATTTTTGCCAAAGTTTCTCCAGTATTGTCCAGTCCTTGGTGTGTGTGTGTGTGTGTGTGTGTGTATCAAAATGGCTGTTTGTATAAAATGGATATTAAAAGTGAATTTGGCTAGGAGCAAGTGGAAGATGTGCTGAAGGTTTTTTGCTTAAAGTTCCAACTACTTATTTCCAAAGAATTTTTGGAACTTTATCCAATTGCTTCTTTGTTAATGTTATTGCTTATAGGCTCCTCCAATTGTGAATGACTCTGATATATATATCCAAAGAGACGCAAGCTGGGTTAAAAACCACAATTCATTAAAAAGCAAAATATAATGATATCATAATTGACATAGTATATATACATCTCTGAGAACATTCATCCATTAAACCAATTACTAGAAGAAGAAAGACAAGGCCAGTTGTGCTAAGGCAATCTATTTCCTCCACTACAGTATTACCAAGTGTATATAAGGCATAGATTTTTTTATTTATTACATAATTTATATGGTTGCCCACCTCATGACATTGGATAATGCAAAGGATTAAACAACGGTTAACTAACTAAACCATGATGCCCAATGTCAAAACAACTTACAGTATAAAACCCAACTAGATAATTCATGACCTGTACATCATCATTTCAGATATATTTCCTTACCAACTTCCTCAATGCCTTTAACAATGACAGAGTTTCTAATGCACTGCCTTTACTGGAAAAACTGGGATATATTCAGAAATGTATCTGCCCTGGAAACAGACCATGTTAAACTGTATAGCATAGTCAAACCTCAGCACAGGAAACGTTTTATGACAAAACAAACTGTTTTATGATAATTTTATGTCATTAAATGTTTTATAAAATTTGCCAAATTTCAATTCCATAGGAGTTATAGGTCCTGGATTTTGGATGCATTTTGTCAGCCATTTGAAGTAACTTGATTAAAAAAATTGTGTATACTGTTTCATCTAGTTAAGGATTGAGTTTAAGTAGTATATAGAGTTATTTTAAAAAATATAGAAATAGTATTACCGGCACACTTAACCTTCTGTTCCAAAAACTTGGGGTACATCCAGGTCTTCAGTGTTTTACAAAAGGCTAAGGGGTGGGGGCCACCTGAATTTGCAGGGGGATGCTGTTTTACAAGTAGGTATTGCTACAGAGAAGGCATAACTCTTGGATCCAACAAGTTGGCACAGTTTGATAGAAAAACTCAGAGCATGCTCCCTCTGCTGGAGATGGTATTATTATTCTGTATTATTCAGATCCTGGTTCAAATACTGTATCCATTTCTGCATATCAGACTTTCAGAAGAATTCAGAAAAACAGCAAAAAAACAAGTGATGATAAGGTGATTAGAAATCAAGACCGAGAAAGAAGATTGAAGGAAGTAAAAAAAACAACTTTTCAGTATGGAGTCTTCAAGAACCTGAACAAATTGCCCAGAGAAGAGTAAAGGACCTGTTTAGAGGGCAGGATCTGAAGTAATAAATTTAATTATTGAAAGGCAAATTCTAGTTGGATGTCTCCCCACACTCCATCCCCGGAGGAGAGGAGAGGACATTCCTGAAGTCAGAACAGTTAAAAGAAGAACCAGCAACCCAGGGAAGTGATAGGTTCCTCTCTGTTGGGTGTGTTCAAGAATAAGTTAGACATCCATCTGTATGGGGTGCTTTAATATGGATTAAAGCATTTGGATTTACATTCTTAAATATAGGAATCTGGATTTTTAAATACAGCTACCTATCATTTCATTATTTACTTTTCCTGACTAGCTAGGGGATTTAAAAAATAATTAAGTTCAGGGCTTCAGCATTATGTAATTTCTCAATTGCTTGAGGTGAAAGCATTACACAAATACTCATATAAAACTATTCATGTCTGGAAAGGTATGCCCAGAGCAAGGAAAGTGATGGGCTATTACTTTCCTGGATCAGGAATGTGGGAAAGCATAGCAGCAGGGAATTTATCTAATAGCAGGATGTGTGGCTTGCTGTTCAGACTGAACTTTTTATAATGTGTCACAATCCAGACAAGGATTTTTTTTAAGGCAGTTTAGACCCAAAAGATCATTTAAGCTATCTTGAACAGAAGATGGGAGTAGTTTAAATGATAAGCGTAGCCCTTGGTAGGCTATTGGTCTGATGTATCAAGGTTTTCTTTTTTAATAAATCTATTTTGCAGTGTTTTTAAATATTGCAACATAAATTACACATACATTGTCAAGCTAGGTATTTTGAGATTAATTTTAAGCGGACATATAAATAAAATAGGTAAGACCAATGCAAATGGAAATAATTCCTATCTAATCTTTCCAATCTTATAATAGTTCTCTTAAAAACTCTGTTCTGTGACTTTTTCACCATCAATTAGGATTATATATTTATAATTGGACTCTGCACTTGCAGGAAAATGCTAGGAAGTATGTATGTGTGTATATGTGTGTGTGTATATATCTCTCACAGACAAATATACATACTTTTGCATAGATGGGAGTAAGAAAAAATAGTAATATTGGATACAAGAGAGTTTGTCACAGTGAAATGTGTTTTCTCCATACAAAATATCCTAGTTATGACCTTGGAGCTCTAGTTTATGTCACAAATAAAACACATAAAACTTTGATTCAAAAAACAACGTCTTCATTTCTTATGCATCTACTAAATGATCTATTGGCAGATGACAGGAAGATACATAGTTTAACATTGCTTTTAAACAATTATCTAGAAAGGTTGAGTGCTAAATATTAAGAAGACTACAAACTAATGCATAAATCCTTATCTGTTGGTTTTGTTCTCTTTTCAGTATCTCTAGCAACAGTTGTTTCCCTATAACAAATAAAGCCAAACTGAATCACATCATCCTCTCTCTCCCTCTCTCCTTCCCTTTCTTGTTCTCTCTGTATATTCAGATATCAATAGCAAAGAATTAACAAACCAGAATAAGTTGTACTCTATGTATCAAAAAAAATTAAATGAAACAAGGCATAATAAAGAAATAATCATCACTATTAAGCATATTTTGAAGTGATCCTAGATAGGCCCTATTATATAACTTTCCCTAATTTGTTTTTAATATATTTTTACTGAAGAACTTTTAGCAAGATAAAAGCAATACAAATATTAGAAAACAAACAAAATAAAGAACAGTGAATAAGTAAAGAGAATAGAAAAGAAAAGAAAAGAAAAGAAAAAAAAGAAAGGAGCCTGGTTAGTGCAGTGGTTAAAATGCAGTATTGCAGGCAAACTCTGCCCATAGCCTGGAGTTCAATCCTGATGGGGTTCAAGACTGACTTTCCATCCTTCTGAAGCCAGTAAGATGAGGACCCAGATCACTGGAGGCAATAAGTTGACATTGTAAACTGCCCAGAGAGTGCTGTAAAGCACTATGGAGTGGTATATAAGTCTAAGTACTAATGCATTTATATTTTCATCCTGCTCTTTGTAATTATATTATCAGTTCCTTTTCCCATCAACTATCCTTTCTAATCATCAAACCCATAAATCACAAGTTCATTTTTTTTCAGCAAATTTCATAAGAGGTTTCCAGTCACTAACAAATGTAACAGTTGATATTTTTCTAAGCAAAAAATTAATTTTGCTATCTCTGCTATCTTCATTATTTTCAATTCCTCCATTGTGAATATATCAGACTCTTTCCATTTTGTGCATACAGTAGTCTATATGATCACATATAAAAATAGTCTTGTGTGGCTGTTTGTATTCTTTGTGTCAATGTATGTATTTGAGCACAAAATTGTCTGACTTTTTTTACACGTCGACCAGGCATGATAAAATGACTCTTCATATCATTTTTGGAATACCTTTTTTCCATTGTTCCAACAATATGTTATATCTAATGTTTTTAGCCCATTTTTTCATATATGCTTTCACTTGTTTGTCCTCCATTTTAAATTTCAGCAGGAGTTTATATGTTTTGGAAATTACATGTTCAGTATTTGTACATAATTTAGCTTCAAAGTCGATTTACAAATATCCTGTTATCTACCTTTCTCTTAGTTGTGCATAAAAAAACATTGAAAAAACTGCAGTCAATTGCTTTCTTGATTTCATCTTATATTCTTGCTCTAACAACTCTTGATAGGTTAACCCTTTTTCTTTCTAAATGTAAATAGATCTTCTGCCATGCCACCTCCAAGCTTATTAGTTCTATGGTTCTGCCCCAGTGAGGAAATAGATTTGGACAGACAGAGTAAATGTTCAGCAGTTGCTTCTCTGCATGTCTGTATTATGTTGCCCCATATTTTCTCAATCCATTTTTCAGCCTACTTTTCAGGTCTATGTAAATTATGTGTTGATGAAGCCTATCCAAACCTAAAAAGCAATTTTTATCTCACCACAAATCAGAAGGGAAATGTTCCTTTTCCAAAAATTATCTTTTTGGATAACTTGGCTGCTTGAAGTTATCATATGGATTTTGAAGTTATCATATGGAAACTGTAACAGAAACTGTGTGTGTGTGTGTGTGGCTTTGAGTCTGTGTTGGCTCCTGGTGACTGTCTGGACAAGACCTGTAGATTTCTTCACTAAGTGCTTTGGAAGTATCTTGATTTTTCCTTCTTCCTAGGACTGAGAGAGAGTAACTCACTCAAGGTCACCAAGTTGGCTTTGGGTGTTCTAGCCTAGTGCCTGGCTCTCAACAAAATAAAAATGGACAGAATCTGTGGCCATCAAAATTTAGGGCAGCAGGATTTCTTACCCACTCCAAAATGAAAAGGAGCTTGGTAATGCAGTTGTGGTGGACATTGCCTAAGACATGTTGGTAAACATCTAAGTTACATGTACTCACTAAAACATGATTGTTCCTGAAATTTGCTTCTGGTTAATTGGAGCTCAGGGTAGCCTGTGGAATGTTCAAAAAATATTCCAAAATATGCATTATAGTGTCCCCGAGATATCCAGCTAGCCTGCATTTAAATACTTCTATAACCTCCCCAGGCAACCTACTCCCCTACTGAACAGTCCTTAACATTAGGATTTTTTCCTAATTTCTTCCCCTAGATACTGGGCCACAAAATTCAGATGAGCTGTTGCATTATGTGAATTGTATATCATGTCCTAAGCGCAATGTGTTTTGCCTTATTATGCCTTTTTTGCTATTTTCCTTTGTTATTAGCTGCCCAAAGTCACTTGGTAAATAAGTCACTTGGTGAATAAGCCAAAAACATTGATTTAATTGTCTGCCTGCCTGAATGAATAGAATGTCATATGCATTTATGTCAGTAACAAACCTCTGTTTGGCCAAGTGATACTAATGCTATACATGTGATTATATTTAAACAATGTTAAATGTTCTTCCAAGTTTTGTTCATTTATTTATTTGTTTATATTAAAGATATTTATATGATCACCCAACTCACACATGGTGATTTTGGTGTGGCTTACAACATTAAAATTCCACTATGTATTTATTTATTTATTTATTTATTTATTTATTTAATTAAATTTATATACCGCCCATTCTGCACCAGTTGAAGCTTCCGGATGC
>JANHFL010005888.1:36900-54207 GCA_032468155.1 Oxyrhabdium leporinum
TCTGTAAACTGCTTAGAGAGGGCTGTAAAAGCACTGTGAAGCGGTATATAAGTCTAAGTGCTATTGCTATTGCTATTCCAAAGCTATCATAATGCAAAATCCTCACTTCCACCTCATTCCAGAGCCATCACAATGCAAAATCCTCATTTCCACCCCATCCCAGAGTAACCACCATTCCCTCACTAACCTGATTTCCAGCTCCATTCTCCGTTCTCCTGTGTGCAGGGCAACAAAAGAAGACCATGTGACTACCACTTTAAAAAATGTTCATGGTCTTCTTTTATTGCTTTGGGATGGGGTGGAAGTGAGAATTTTGCAATCCTCACTTCCATCCCATCCCAGAGCAATGATAATGCAAAATCCTTACTTCCACCCCATTCCAGAGCCATCATAATACAAAATCCTCACTTCCACTCCATTCCAGAACAACCACCATTCCCTCACTAACCTGCTTTCCAACTCCATTCTCCTGCATGCAGGGCAACAAAAGAAGACCATGTGACTACCAGTTTTAAAAAAAAATTCAGTCAGACCTTCTAACTTCTCAGGGAAAAAAAGATCTTGCAAAGTTGGAATGTCTGACTGAACTGACTGATCAGCCTCCCAGCTGATTGGTGCGGCCGGTCCATTGCCGCCTCCCAGCTGATCAGCGTGGCTCCCAGTCATGCCATTGCAGCCTCCCTCCTGAATGTCTACCCCGGTGGGCAGGGTGGGGCCAGCCAGTGGTGGGAACAACTGGTTCACCGGACTACGCAAAAAAATAACAATAGGTTCGGCTGAAGCGGCACAAACCAGCTGAATCCCACCACTGCATGATAGCACAGTATTCCAATATCTAAAGGACTGATAGATAGATTAAATTTAACTCTCAACCAAATAATTATTTGACCAAAACTTCAGACATTAAGAGATCACTATCTTGAATGCAAATACAATAGTACTACATCTCCATGTTTTCAGAACATTCTAATACTTTGGCCTAAGTTTCCTCAAGGAATAAGCTATAGTTTCCATTAACTACTGCAGCTTCTTCTGATACTACAGCTTCTTCTGATACATGCATCCACGCAACCTATAACTTATAATCAATGCCCCACATTATTCTGCCATTTCTTTCAGTGGAACTGAACTGATTTAAGTCCAGTTTCTTGTCTAAAATATTTTGTCATTCATAGAGGAAGGTCACAGAGAATCCCTGGCTGGAAGGCTGGTCCCTATCACCGTTTAACAACACAGTCATCAAAATGAGTGAAAGTAGGAGCAACTATCTTCCTTTAGGGAATTACTATAATCATTTTTGTCATATAATGTTGGCTATAAGAAATAAATCAAAATCTATATTGGGACAATATTTTTATTAGGTCAGTTCAAATGTCGCAAGAATGTCACATTTTCAAGATCTCCAGTTCAGCAAACAAAAGCTGATGGAAGTGGAAGGGAAGAGTTGATTTAATACTGAAGTCTTAAATTGCTTAAAGCCACAAAATAGGATGGTTGTGTATACATTTTTGAATAAAAATTTTAAAAAATAATTTCCTACAGTATCTGTTCATAAGAGCAAAAATGATAATGCCCGTTGGCCTCTTAAAACCTCATGGGAGCAACTAGCTGTACTATATAAACCTTAAATTGACTCCAGGGTATTATTTTTTTAACAAGGAAGAAATTTGGGCACCTGCAAAAAAAATAATAATCAGCATCTTCAACTTTGCCACAGTTTTGCTTGGTGTAAAAGTGTAATTGGTCCCTGGGATTTGGGGGCATGAGGAAGGGGAAGAGTAGAAAACATGTTCTTTCCTCTTGAGCCATGTGTGGGGCGGGTGAGTAACCAGAAGAGACTTTAAGGCTACTATGACACCTGGACAGCAAGGTGAGGGTTTATTAAAACAGGTAGTTTCTCAACAGTTTTTGCAGTTGAAAATGATGGCACAAGGTCAACAACTGGCTATGCAGTTGTCATTAAGAAAGGTCCAGATTCTATTGGCCTGTGCTCAATATTGGGGAGGAAGTGTTTGGCAGGTATTGAACAGGATGGCATTAAACTATAACAAAAAAAAGAATGGGAAGAATTGGAAAATAGCAGAACTGCAACCAAGGGGCAAAAAAGCAAAACACAAAGGGAAAAAGCAGAATGAGGACTGAGTGTTTTTGAGCCCACTACAAGAGAGAAACTAATAGGCAGTATTAAAAATATAAAAAGTTTCTACACCAATGCATAGAGTATGGGAAATAAAGAGAATTAAGTGAACTGACGGAGATAAATATATGATGGGATACCGGTGGGATAATACTCATGATTGGAAAGCATCACTGGAAAAATTTATCCAAACAGACTCAACAAAAAATTGGAAGTCTTGCACTGCATATAAAAATATATACTTGTCCAGAAATTTGGGGAACAGAACATGGAAATCCTTTTGAAAGTATTTGGGTAACAATAAAAAGAGAGGAGGAAAACAGAGGAGGAAGTGTGTTACAGCAGGAGTCCTCAACCCCCAGTCCATGAATCGGCACCAGTCCACAGCATGCCAGAAACTGGGCTGCACAAACAAGTGAAACCCCATTCATAAATACAGGCAGCATGTGAAACCATTCCCTTTCCGGTCCATGGAAAAAACCTCTCTCCATGGAACCAGTCCCTGGTGTCCAAAAGGTTGGGGGCCACTGTGTTACAGAACACCTGGATGAGCAGAAGACCCAGATAAGGCCTTTCTGCGTCAAATGAACTTCTAACTCTGCCAACAAGTTCTGGGAGTCAGGGAAGTGCCAGATTGAATCTCTTCCTAATACTTTCTCTTTTCCCAGGATCAAAATATACTTCTGCATATATTGGGCTTTTTTTTTATAACAGTTTCTGAATAGTTTCATCAAAGACTTCCTACATTTCATATGCAGCATAGACCTGTAAAGATACCTGCAGAGGGCAGTTTTAAATTGTAATCTTTCCGGGGAGCCTGAAATGTAATAACTGAAATAATAAATAATATGTTAGATTGATTCAGGGCTGTCCATGCTCTCTTTACTTGGTTTCATCATCATGCGCTTCTGTAGGTGTGAATGTAATAACTCTATGTCAGACTGGTGAAATACATTCTCTGGAGCTTTCAGAGTTTTAATTAACCACATAGGTGGCCAAAGAGCAATATATATTAACATTTTTATTAAAATCACAGATAAGAAATGGCATTAATCAGCTAGAGAATTCTTGCCTTGGCTTTCCTTAATGGAACATATTAGTCATTAGATCATTTCAATCAGCAATGTGTAAGGAATTCATTCTCTTTAGCTCACTGTTTTGTTAATGCAACATGAATTATCCCCACTTTTAGAAAATAAAAAATAGACCGTTCCTTCCTTCCTTTCCTCCCTCCCTTCTTCCCTTCTCTCTCTTCTTTCTTTTTCCATCTCTTCAAAAAAAAAAAAGGCCTTGTTAAGTTACTAAGAATATTGAGCAAGACACAACAAAATGAAATAACCAGGCAGAGGGATCAACTTTGACAGTTTCTATCATGTTTTGATTTATGTTCTTGCAGTTTTGAAGTGCAAAAGAAATACCGGCTTTCAGAATATATATTTTGTCTTGTATATTCACTTGCTCCTGACATTAGCTATTTAGCTGAGGTGTAATTTAGGCATACAACTCAAACCTCCATCCAAACTCACACATTTCTTGCTTTCCAAATAAAAAAACATCATCATCAACAACAACTGCTGCTGCTTCTGGAAAAGGTCAGCTTCAAAAATGTTTCTGATTATCAGTACCCCGAACGTCTGAGACTTAGGATATACATGATGACATAATTTCCGTACCGGCTGGCAAAGAGGTGATGGCCGCAGGCCCTTTATGCCAGCAAAAAGCAGGTCCAGAAGCCTCCAGCTGTCACCTCTTTGCCTTCTTTTTTCCCGACTAACCTTTTGCCTGCATTCAGCAGGCAGTCAACATCGCCATCTCTACAGCAAAGGTTATGTGACTGGGTGGGCATGGCCAACTCGACATCACTCACAGCAACGGTGCCACTGTCTCACCTTGCCGTGAGTGACTTTGAGTTGGCCACGCCCGCTCAGTCACATGACCCCCACCAAGCCACACCCATAGAACCGGTTGTGAAAAAAAATATATTTCACCACTGGGATAGCTCATCTACTTAAAGTAGGAGTAGGGACTTGATTTACTGCTATTTATCACAGGAATTTCCATAGCAATCTTCAAAAGAAATACTCTGACTACATGGCATCAAACAAGAACATAAGAGCCATTGAAATACAAATAACCATCAGAAAGTGCCTCTGCAAAGTAGATCCCAAACAACATATCAGGTTGCCTATATCCATTAAATATAAATAAGAAATATAATTCTAAGGGTAGATAAAGAGATTGACAGTCCTTGAAAATCAAATAGGGCATGGAACTGAAGTTTGGAGAAGATGACAGACAGACAAATGCTAGAACCAGTTAATATTTTACCTGTTTCTGGGTTGTGTTATAGGACTGAAATAGTGTCAGAAAAGGTTTCTTTGCTGACACCAAGATCATTAATATGAGCTGAACTGCAGTTTTTAATTTCTACCCTGTTATTTAGGAAATTCTCTCCCCTGCTTCCCAAATACATACGTTTCAAATTAGATGAGGAATCTCTGTTTGCAATGTCGGAAAATGAGGTAGATTCTATGGAGACACAGGGAATATCAGGGAAATTATATATCACTGTATGCAAGTTAATTTGATTTAATCTGTTGAACTGAATTTAATCTGTTTCAGAATGGGAAGCTGATGAACAAAGAAATCATTATTTGAGAATATTAAGAAGCCACAATAAAATTAAATCTAACTGAGCCACATTCCAAACCAAATCAATACCACCCCATAGGATCCAAATTAAAGTATTCATGACAGATGGATATCCAGTATCTGCTGGAGAAGTAATTTTTTTATTTGTCTTCTTTGCGGCTATATCACATCACTGCTATTCCAATATTTTTTTTCCAGAAATGTTCTTAGTAAGCCAAATGTCCTCTTTATACATGCATTTCAATTCTACTTCTTAAATGCGTAACTTTGCTTTTGTCCCCATTAAGTACAATTCAGTTATTTTCAACCTATTTTTCTAACTTATCAAAATCAGTTTCAATCTTGTCATCTAATGTATTGACTGTGACATCCCTTTTAGTGTCATCTGCAAATTTGATAAGCATCCCTTCCACCTGCCAGTCTTCACAAGGACTGATATTGAAACCGAAAGCCTTCAACTCCTAATGATATATATTTTATTACAGAAACTGGAAAAGATGTTAGAGTGGAGAAAACTAGTAACTGCAATACTAAAGACACATATACAGCAGATCCAAGATTCAAATCACACATATTCTCCTGTACACAGGAGGTACAAGAGAAAGAAGGGAATGGCAGCTACAAAAGACAACCGTAGAAGCTTTTTCTAGCAGGCAAAAATATTTTTTTATCTAGCTGTGCAGTGTATCTGGCAGTGTATCTAGAGTAGGTCTATGTACAGATTAAAAAGGGGCAAGATTTGCATCATGACACACCATTCACCGTCTTCCTGATTTTGACACACAACCAAGGAGGTATACAAATATACAAACATGCACACACAGAATGCAGCTGCAATGCTAATGTCTTAAGCTGAGTTGAAGGTGGGAGCCTAGTCTAGCTGTGCCAAGCTGAGTGTTTAGAAATTTCTCAGTAAAAACATTTAAGGAAGTGTATCTTCTACAATGTGTTGTCTTCTGTGCATGCTTGAGCAGAAAGCAGGCATTGCATTCAGTTCTTGGAGATGTACATATATACATCTGTACGTACCTGTGTAATTATATTGATTTATATGGCCATGTGTATAGTCATATACCGTACTTACAATGGGAAGTTATTATCTCTTCTTTTCCTCTCAAAGAGTACCATTACACCGAAGAATATTATTGATGAGAACTGAATAAATAAATAAATAAATCAACTCCTTAATTAAATTTATATTGTTAAGTAAATAGGTCATGTCATTAACTTAGTAAACAGAATTTGACTGAAGACAGCTTGTTGCCCTGGAGGCAAGCTTAACAATTGGCCTATTAATAATCTGTTTTGCTTCAGCAAGATTCAAAATTTATTTAGCTGTTTATTTATGTGAATGTAATTTAAAAGAAAGCAAAACAAGGTTTCTTGGGGAGAGAAGTCCATGACATGATGAGCAAGTCTTGGGTCTTTGTTATTTAAATTCCAGTCATTCTTCTGATTCTTGGAACTTGTGCGCAGAAAAATGCTACTGTTAAAAATGAACTTTAAGTGTTTGAACTGACACATGATACATCATTTTGGAAAAAATAAATCCAAAAATCAATTCAAATAATCAGAACATTTAATTCTTATGGTGAGTGCCAGTCTGGAGTTTTCTTCTCTGGCTGATTGACTTACTACATTTTCCTTTAAGGAAAAGATAAGGCAGATAATTTCTTATACTGCTCTCAATTTATCCATATTCCTTGACATTGCCTCTTCACTCTGCTAAAAAGAGAGCATCAACTTATCAGATTGAATTTTTCTGTAAATATACTGTACCTGACTATAGATTCTATTTACTTTACCTCAAAAGAAAAAAAATAGGACACTATTTAAACATAATATCAGACATTGTAAAATTGTGACATTTTAACTGCAGTCTAGTTTTCTAATAAATATTGTCTCATTTCATTGAAAAATAAAATAATATGAATAGTTGTAAAAAACTGTTTTAAAGTCATGGAGCTCAAACACTACTGTTCCAATTTCTATGTAATGAGGCATATATTTGCTCATTTTTATCTTCCCCTTCCTTCAAATTTCCTATTATTTTGATAATCTCCCATTCTCCACCCCCACACAAGTATTCCATTCATTTATATGGTACTATCATTGGAAGTTGGAGTTCTTTGGATTCACATTCTAGAATTCCAATGTACTGAGATGGACTGACTATTGTAGAAGGCATTATTATTAAATGTGTTTGATACTAGAATTTTTTTGTTTTGAAATAAAGACATTGAATATTTAATCATATCTCTTTAGGTGCATAACAATACACTACAGGTAGTCCTCAGTTTATGACCATTCATTCAATAATTGGATGTGAGGGTGATCTGGCTGCGACATCTGTCACCCCATTGATTCAGCTGATCTGGCTGGCTAGGTGGGTGTCCCCTTCCTCCCTCACTGCTCCATGTGCATCCCTTCCAAAGCTGTGCACTCGATGGAAGAGGACGGCCATAGATAGAAGGAGTGTACCAATCTTTGGTCAAGGGTATACGATAGCTTCACTCCCCTGCTAGAACCTCCAAACATCAAAGTCCATTCAATAATTGTTCAAAATTATGATGGTGCTGAAAAATGGACCCATGACCTGTGCCCAATGTTATGATTATCAAAGTGCCCATACAGTCATAAGAAAAATGAATGGAGTCCATTCTTACAGTACTTTAGAAACCCCATTCCCAAATCACATGATATATGAAGAGGAAACTGCTCTCAAAACTTATACCGGTTACACATTCATCCCATGGTCAAGAAGAGCCAGAAGAATAAGTAGATGTCCAGCAAATACCAAAGCTGGAATGTCATTACCACCATCTCCATTACAAAGCTCTAATGCTAATATAAGGCATAAGATCCTGGATAAACTAGCTTTAGTCAACCCTCAAGACTGTTTGCCAAGGCTCAGTGGAGAAGTAACATCAGTATGCTAGAAGATGCCAATAGAGCCCCCATGACAATCCGTATTATCTCCATAACTCAAACCAATGAACTGGTAAATGCTACAGTTGCCGTAATTCTGGAAATGCTTGGCTACATGATCAAGAAAAGCATTACATACCTCCCCTGGAAAATGAGGTTAAAAGCTAAAATCAAGGCAACTTGGAGACAGTTTAGTTAGCTGTAGGATTACAAAAGTTATGAAAATTAGGGATAAGACTCAGCTACTGAAAAAATACAAGGACCTAACTCCATCTTGGAGACCTAAAGACTACTAAACAAAGGCTTACAGCACTGGAGGCACACAAATTAAGGCTCACAGATTAAGAAAATACACTTGAGAAGCAAAGGCCAAAAAGATAAATGTCCTGTTTTCCAAGAACCATTCAAGGTGTACTGCCAACTGCAGTGCAATAACATAGTAACAATAGAACCACCAACAGCAGAAACTGAACATTGTTGGAAGAACATATGGGGAAAGGGGAAGACAGATAACATCTTGCAAAGTGACTGCAGGACCTGAAAGAAGATGACAGCAATCTCTAAAGACAGGAACCACTCATCATCACAGTAGCAGACATCCAAGAACAGATCAAAAACATGTAGAGCTGTACAGTACCTGGTCTGGAATATGATCTACACCTACTGGCTAAAAAAAACTAACAGCAGTGTATGAACACATAGCACCACAGATGAACCAGCTGCTAGCAGCAGACTCTCATCCAGCAGACTCTCATCCAGACAGGATAATGCTGATCATTAAACACCACTGCAAGGAAACAACACTAATCAACTACTGCCAAATAACCTGCCTCCCCACAACATGAAAAGTCCTACCAGACATCGTGACTGCCAAGTTACAGGACCCTGATGGCCAATACATGAAGACAGTTCAGAAGGACATTGAGAATAATATCCAGCAAAGCAGCATACACTAAACAGAACAACCAAGTAACTGGCATTGTGTACAAGAACATCTGTACAGTGAATGGAATGGATCCTCCCAACTCCAGGTGGGAGATTTCACAGAAGTCATGGAGAATAACACGGCTAATATCCTGTGAGATTTCCAGATACAGACAGACAGTCAGGTGCTGGCCAATCAATCAGATACTATGGTAGTAGACAAGAACCAGAAGTCAGCAGTGGTGATATATTAGCAACAGATCATTATGAAGAAGGAATACAAGAAGTTGGAGGAGTACCAGGGCCTGAAGGAGGAACCAGCGAAAGCCAGAGTGATCCTAGTGATAGTAGGAGTACTTGGGATTCCTAAATTTGGAGAGTGGCTCCAACAGATCACAGCATCATAGCTTTCTCTACAGACAAGTGCAGTGCTAGAAACAACTAAGATACTGCATGAAACCTTCAAACTTCCATGCCTCTGGTAGAGGACACAAGATTGAGGAAGACATATACCACTCATAGGATGAGAAGGGAATTTTATATATGGGATAAAATATAATAATACCGTAAGAAACCTGATTAATGCATTTTGAGTAAGATGATGTCATGAGACATTATCGGGAATGCTCATCTGATACTCATGAATACATTTAATACTTGACTACTTTAATGGCAAAGACTGGCAAAATAAGCAGAATGTTCTTCTAGTGGAAAGTTATAGAGGAGCCACAGAGTACTGTTTTCTAGTAAACAGCTGGAAAACCACATCATTCTTTTGCACGGTAAATTAATAGGATTGAGAGAAGTGATGGGAAAAAAACTAAGAGAGAAAAAAATGTTGTACTTGATGAAGAGAGTCTGCTAATTAGAGACTGGCTACATAAATGTGATTGGCTGGAGGGGATGCTGGGGAGTTTCCTCATTAGTCTTTGTTGCTTGGATTCCAAGGTTGTTAACTAGGGTTTGACTAAATAGAAGGCTAGCAGATCTCCAGGTTCATTTTTAAAGGGCTTTATGGAAAGAAACAAGATTAAAATCTCTGGATGCAAAATATTTAAATAACCAGCATGAAAACCCCTATTTATTTTTCCTCCAGTTGTTCCTCCTATGTGTTTTTCTCTTATTAATTCCAAGCTGAAATGCAAATTATTGCAATATACTTTCCAGCTTTTCAACTACAGAAATAGGTGTTAAGGATTCCTTTCCTCCTCCCCCCAACAAAATTGTACAGCATTATCTTACACATATCTATATCAAATAAATCCCTTGCTATTTTAAACGTATAGAGAGTAGCAACCTTAATTTATGTTGTATGAGAGCACTTTGAAGGCATAACATTTCTTTTAATAGCTGTTTTAAATATAACTATATAAGCAGAGAAATGTAAACAGGATCATATACAGAACAGCAGTCTTAATTTCTTTTGTATGAGAGCACTGTGAAGGCATAGTGTTTCTTTTAATGGCTATTTTATTTATAATTATAAAAGCAGAGAAATATAAACAGGCTTTTTTTGCATGTGTAGTTCCACATAATATTCTCACAAAAACATATACTTATTTTTTTAGACAGTAACTGATGCTTTTTAATATTTTTTTTCCGACTTTTTGAATGTGACATGTCTTTCCAGTTGCCAAAAAGAAGCAAAAGAATGAATGTAAAAGGTCTAACCCTTGAAAAGAAAAAAAACTGTCATTTTTAGCCATCAAGTAGTGTGACCATAATGATATTAAATCTCTGGTCGTCTACAGGTAGTAAAGGTAGTAAAGGTAGACTCTTAGTAAAAAGAGTCTAACTAATGAAAATAGATCACCCACATTACTAAAATATCATGTTGCATAGTAGGACTATTTTATTCTTAATAAATGATCATTCAGATCATCAGAATTATTCTTGGTCTACATAGAGTCCTCCAATAGACTGAAAACTAGACTGAGAATTAAAATGACACAGTAAAGGGCTTCAGAATACAAAAAGTCAAGATGGCCACCACAACACTACCATGGAAAAACTACTATCTGTGTTGCACATTAAAAACAGGCAGAACTTTTATCACACCGTTGAAATTGACATTTTGGCTTTTTTGATCCTGTAGATATCTCTGGCCACCACTAAAATCAATTTGCTAAACAAAAAGCAATAACCAACACAGGTATTTCTAGTGCTGGCCATAGATATTTGTGGGATCTTGTTCAAAATGACAAAAAGAGTATGGTGCCACAGCAAGTGATGTCAAGAAAAAGAAAGCTTGCATGGTGACACAATGCTGTGTACCTCATGTTGCCTCCCTGCCTTGCTGGCACCAGAGGTATGAAAAAGGTGAAATTACTGGTCGAGAAGAGAAAAACTGAAACATTTCAGTCATTTAAAGCTGAGTTCTGTCCATTCATCTTTGTATCTGCAGAAAAGTGTCCTGTTTGCTGCCTCTCTATCCTGCTTCTGTTCCTTGTCTTCTCAGTCATTGCTAGTCAATTTATTTCCTTTAAAAGTTTTTTATACTTTGAGGCTCTTCTTGTGTTGGAATAAGAGGGGACTTGCTTGCATAATCCTGATACAATTAAAAAATATGTAAACCAGTGTCACACATGGGCCATAATCCAGACGAAGGCAATCTCATGAGCCTTAGCAGGAAAAAAAAAAGATGTAGCTCAGGTATGTTTATCAAGATATAAGCTTATGTGCCTTTGAAAAGCTTCAGGTATAATAACTTCTGTAGAGCATTTTGTGGTGCTAAATGAGTGTTAATGATTGGCAGGAGAATGTGCCTATGAACATTTGCATCCCCTTCCCATTTGCCTATGATAGCAGCCGAACATGCTGAATTATAGTAACTGAAGCTTTTTTTTTCCCCTGTGATGAAATAAAATGATGAGGACAACTGGCTGCATCTGCATATTTCACTGCAATGACAATCTTTCCAAAGTTTTTTTTTCTTCCTTTAATTTTATTTAGAAATCAGAAACGTTTCGCCATATGCTATCCTTTGTCTCCTAATTCCCAATTAGCATTGCCTAGTGCACAGCTTGCCTTCTTTTTCCTCCCCATAGTGATTATCATAATAGTGTTATAATTCTGCTTACAATCAAAGTTTTAGAAGGACTTATTAGATTTGAGGTGGCTTCTAAAAAAAAACAACAGCATATCCAAGTTGTTAAAGATGACACTTGTAATTTCTAAGATGGTCTTCATTCTCCTTCTTTCATGTTATTAAACAGATACTAGTACGGGTTTAATAACCAAGACTGTGTAGACTTGCTTGGGGACTTCTTATTTTAAGCATTAGCATCTGTGCTTGATTAGATGCAGTCTAATTTTGCAAAAAGATGGTTCTTCTTTTTTCCCCTAGACTTGGATAATCAGCCTGTTATCTAGATAGCACAAAATAATTGCCTGCCAACATTTGTGCAGCAGAAACAATGAGATAATGGGAGCTGGTTGGAAGACAAAAGCTTTTCCTTACTAAACAGAGAGAGAGACAGTAAGAAACAAAAGGAGAGACAGGAGCAGGGAATACACTGGAATGGATCTATGGGTTCTAAAAATAGCGTTCATGTGATTTTTAACAGAATAGGTGAACAATGCTTTGAGTGTAATCAGATCGGTTCACTTTAACATGATTTTATATTATTTTTACTCTGAGGTTTGCACATACAACTGCAAAATCCAAATGTAACTTTAGCCAATGAAGCATTTCAAAGGCATATTTTAGATTGAGAATCAAAGTTAATTTCAGAAGCAGTGGTGAAATCTATTTTTTTTTCACACCCGATTCTATGGGTGTGGCTTGGTGAGGGGTCATGTGACTGAGGAGGGGAGGTGGCACCTTGCTGTGAGTGACGTTGAGTTGCCCATGTCCACCCAGTCACATAACCAATGATGTAGAGACAGCGATGTTGACTGACTGCCAAATGCAGGCAAAAGTTTATTCGGAAAAAAAGAAGGCAAAGAGGTGATGACTGGAGGCTTCTGGCACTGCTTTTTGGCTGGAGGCTTCTGACACCGCTTTTTGTCAGAGCGAAGGGCCTGCAGCCATCACTTCTTTGCTGGCCAGAATGGAGCCAGGAGTGGTGGCTGGAGGCTTCTCGCGCTGGCAAAAAGGTGGCGTTTGGAGGCTTCTGGCACCGCTTTTTGCCGGAGCAAAGGGCCTGCAGCCGTCGTCTCTTTGCCAGCCAGAATCGAGCTGGGAGCGGCCACAGCCTGTCCCTTTATGATTCCCCCCCCCCGCGGCGGCAGTGGCAGCCAGAGGCAGTGAAGCTCCAGGGACAGGCAGGGTGATGACCTGGCCCCTGCTTAGGTGCCACGGAGCTGACCATTGGGCTCAGCGGGATGGACCACTGCACTGCAAAGGAGAGGCCAGTGCAATGGAACTACTAGGAGCAGGGGAAAAGGAAAAGGCCCCTTCCCTTGTGTCAGCCACTCTGTTGCCCGTTTCACCATTGCAGCCTCACGCCACGGAGCTTTCACCCCCCACAAAGAAGGCAGGTAAACATGGCGGGGCCACATATGGAAGGGAGTAGGGAAGGAAGGAAGACAGCGCAGAAGACAGGAAAGGGAAGCTCTGGGGACCATGGGAGGGGCAGCTAGTCATGCCATGCGGGGATGCAGCACCGGTGGGAAGCGAAGTAAGCGACAGGCAAGCTCCGGGGACCGTGGGGGGAGCAGTTAGCCAGGCCGTGCGGGGACGCAGTGCCGGTTGGAAGTGATGCAAGCGTCAGGCAAGCTCCGGGGACCACAGGGGGGGGGGCAGCTAGGCACACCGCATGGGGATGCAGCACCGGTGGGAAGTGAAGCAAGCAGCGGCAGCGGCTTACTTACCCAGGCAGGCAGGCAGGCAGATCAGGAGCAGTTGGGGCACAGGCACGTTCTCGTGGGAAGGCAGGCAGAGACACTGTACTGACTAATTGCTTGATAAGCTTATATAGGCTAAGCCTATGCTGGGGTGGGGAGGCGAGGCGAGATGAATAGTGATTGGGCGAGCGGTGGGCGGGTGGCGGTGAGCAGGGACGGGGCGAGCAGTGAGCGGGCAGGCAGGGGTGGGGCCAGCCAGAGGTGATATCTGCCAGTTTTCCGAACCAATCAAAATTTTCCCTACCAGTTCGCCTAAAGAGGTGCAAACCGGCTAGATTTCACCTGTGCACTAGGTTTAAGATACGTTGTAGTTCAACAGGTCTGGAGTATTTCATGCAAGGTGATTGCATGAGCTTCCATAGTAATATTATAGAAAACTAGAAAAAGGAAATATTTACCAACATCTTTTTTTTAACTCATCTCCTGTTATATCCTCCGTACATTCTAATCCTGGAAAACAATCATATTACATGTTGTCTCAAATCCAAAAATAATTTTTGTCTGTTAGCATTTCTTAATCCTACTTTTCCCCCCACAAAAAAGTTGAGTTGGGCTGATAGAACAATAGACTTTTATAACTTTTATAACCACAGATATACTGTTTATACTAAATCTGATCTATAGTATTTTTGTGCTATGATATTTTAAGGTCACATATTTAGGCAGGTAGAAACATTTTCAGACAAAGAAAGTCATTTGATTCATATCTTTGAGTTCCTCGTTTCTGAAGAAGTATTTAAAGGATATAAGGATATATGGTCTTAGAAAACTGATGCTGGTTTGTAATTTCTAGGTTTGGATATCTTAAATACTGTAATCCTTATGCTTACAAATGTAATGTGCAAAACAAGAAATCTGGCTATTGTTGTTATTCACTAGCAAACATGAACTTTGGATAATACTATTATGGTTATAAATACATAAACAGACAAAGAAAGATTGATGCCAGTTCTGATGTGTTCATTCCTAGTGACCTTAGGATGGATTACTGGGTCAAGGTCAAATTTCATGAAGACATTTTTAAAAGAAAAACACATGAGTGAAAAAAGCAGACTTTATTAAGGTCTGGCAAAGCAAAAGCTTAGCAGAGCAGGTGCACTGATTTAAACCTTGGCTCAATGTCTTAGAAGCCATCTTTTCAGCTACTGGGTTGGTCTCAGTTTGAAGAAATAAATGAGATGTTGACAGGTTCATTTTTCACTGTGAAATTTTTGTTGTTGGTTTGGGATTTGATGTACTTATTTGTTTTGTTGCTTTGTGAACCAGAGGGATTTCACTTTAATCATTTTGGGAGTCAGTAAGCAACTTGAAATAAATCTTTCAGTTCCTTCCTACGTGCTCTTTGAGGCCCTCTTGCATGTTATCATCCAGTGACAACCTTGGGGGTTTACAATCATTTGAAGGAGATTTAGAGTCGTGTTTACAGAAACAGACATGGATGAACTTGGGTTCCAACTCTTTTTGTTAAATCAGGTCTACCAACAACATGCCTTTGTGAGTAGAAATTTCAGAGAAGCAGATTTTGGTTAAATATTAGACAAACTAAGAGATCTGAAAGTATTTAAAGAGGGACTAGCAATTGGTTGCACCTGCAGTAGCTACACTTTGCATTGCAATGCTAGCTTCAAGGCTTCAGTTAGAGAATCTTCCCAAACATGTGCACAGCTTCATAGTAGAATCTACCATGACAGAGAGATTTAGGGAGATTTCGAAGTGCAGTTGCTACTCACAAATATCTGAGAAACAATACAGCGTAAGACCTTCTGTTTTTGTAAGATCAATGTTAGAAATTCCTCATGTGTTTTGATAAATAATGGCATGGTCGGTCCTGGGTCCATCTGCTATATCTGCTTGTTCTTTTAAAGAAAATATAATTTTCTATCAATGACCCTTCACAAGTCCACTGCCTTGATGCCATGTTTTTAAGATGGATAGATGGATGGATGGATGGATGGAAGGAAGGAAGGAAGGAAGGAAGGAAGGAAGGAAGGAAGGAAGGAAGGAAGGAAGGAAGGAAGGAAGGAAGGAAGGGATTCAAGTCACCTTCTCTCAGTAGTCTATTTCACAAGGCAACTTGATTAGTTAATGTCATCTTAATCCCATGTAGCCTCTTTTTATATACTTATTTTTTCTAGCAGCATGCTGCAAGTAAAACTAATAGCACCGTTATATCGGCAGTGCGCTGAAGCTGTGATTACAGTCATAAAAATTGAGAAAAAGAGTATTGTGGGAGATATATAATCAGAGAATAAATGGGATTTGTGTTCAATGTGGAGAGTCTGATACACTAACAAGATGAAACAATCATCTCTGCCCTAGGCTTTGATACTACCATCTCATTCATATTATTTATGAATATATATCACCCCATTCTCATTCATATCTGAATTCTGTGCTATATGACATTTTAATTCCTTCATCTAAAAAGCTTAGAATAGTGGAATTAGGCACCAGAAATTAATGGTAGGATTATAGCATTATTAATGATGTACCCAGGTAGAAGATATAACTTTTAAAACTCTATTATTTTCCATTAAAAACATTAAAACTCTGGCCGATTCTCAATAACGGGGGTGTCTAGGTAAGTGCAAGATTAAACATATAGACATACAGCGAGTCCTAATTAAAAGTAACATAAAGACTGTTAGATACACAAATATGTATTGGTAGCACAAGATTATATCCTCCCTCTCTAATCTGCCACATATTTGGAAGGATACATACATGCCAAAAAATGTTTGTTGTAGGATGAGAGTTTGTGTAGGAGCCTATAACTGACAGTGCATAGGAGCAAACACAATGGCAACACGTAACAGGAAAAGATGCAGCTCAGCAACCTAACATTGCCAAAAGGTGTGGCTGACACCTGTTGCTTCCAGTTTAGCTAGTACAATCCCATAATCCCCTTCCATGTTTGATGCATGCCTTCATATTCCTTATTTACATATTTTAACAGATTTTGAGACAGGAAATTTTGCCCAGAATAAAGTTCATTGAAAGAACCTTATGGGCAATCTATAAGAATTTTTGTAGAAAGAAAATTGAGTGCTATGGTGATATAATACTGTGAGACTTCATTGTGTTTAATTCTGTTCTATTGTTTTGTTTTTTTCCACTTGTAATAATTTACATTACAGTGGATATGATTGAGCACTTTCTTATACCCATTATAGAAAATATCCTCTCGACTTCAAAGCAGTCTGTTTTTGTTTCGTGTTTGCAAAAGGTAGGATCTGTTTTACCTTATTGTGTGATGTGACAAGCTAATGTTTCACATTTCATATCTAGCTAAAATGACAAGTGTTCCAGATGGATATTAACAAGCAAGTAATTTTGGCTGATGAAATTAAGTGTGTGTGTTTGTGTCACTTACCAAAAAGTAAGTAGCCTGCAATTTTTTTTAATGTTATTAAAAACAAAAAAAAGTCTTGCAGAACCTAAATGAGTTAAGAAATTGATCTCAATTTTTATAGAATAGAATCTACTCCATCTGAGGCATCTAACGAAATGGGCTACAAACTAGAAAAGCTTCTACATGCATTCTTCAACCATTATCCTCCCAAGCAACTTCTATAGAGCACAGCCAGCACAATCAAAATATGTACATACTAGTAAAATCACTTCATCTACGTGAAAAATGATCATTGTATGTGCAGCTTTCTCAAGGTATGCTTCAGTTGGAAAAATTGGAGACTTCAGATCAGATTCATGTGTAATGCTAAGTCACGGTTTCTTTCATTATAATCAGTGGTGAAATCTAAAATTTTCCACTACCGGTTCTGTGGGCGTGGCTTGGTGGGCGTGGCTTGATCATGTGA
>JANHFL010005889.1:31027-43764 GCA_032468155.1 Oxyrhabdium leporinum
TACAATATTCTGTGCAATTTATAAAGTGTCTAAACTTTAAGTATTTCACCATCATTTGGTATCTGCACACAAACCCCCCCCCCCCGTCTCGTAGGGCGACTGCCGCCGTGTGCGTTCACGCTGGGAGGCCTGCGAGCCATTTTAAAGGCTACAGAAAGGAAGGATCAATATCCCATCAGGCTTGTCAGGCTCTGAGGCACCGCAATCTTTCGAGAGCCGCTGTTGTTTGTATTGTTCCAGGCTCTGAAAAGGGGAGCTGGGAAATTAGACGAGCCAGATGAAGGAACGTTAGGAGGCGGGACGCGGAACCGCAGCCAGCCGTGTCACCTTGGCCAGGCCGGGGTTGCGTGTATTAAACACCCCCCGTAAGAGACGACGTAAGATGGTGGGGTCCATTAAACACCCCATAAGAGATGCTGTGATAGGGTCCTCTCCCCGGTAAACCCTCCCTGCCGTTAGAAAGATCATGCATTCGTTTACAGGCGGTCCTCGATTTAGTGACCACAACGATGCTAAGCGAGACATTGGTGGTGCGGCGAGTTCTGTGCTTCGTTTCACGGCCTTTCTTGCCCCATCTGTTAAGTGAGCCCCTGCACTCGTTAAACGAATAACACGGTCGTTAAGTGAATCTTCCCCCTTGACATTGCTGGCAGGAGGTCACCAAAGGGGATCACGTGACCCTGGGGAGATTGCCACCGTCATAAGTACACGCCAGTTGCCCAGCCTCTGGATTTCGATCATGTGACTGCGGGGAAGGGATGCTACAATGGTCATAGGTGCCACTGTAACTTCAGAGGGCGTCATAGCATGATATTCATTATTACCGCAGACTTGTCATGTATATGAGGTTGAAAAGAGCCAGCATGGTGTAGATGTAAAGGTTCTGGACTAGCAGTGGGGGGGGGGGACCCGAGTTCGAATCTTTCCTTGGGTGTGGAAGTCAACGGCATAACCGTGGGCAAGCCAGGCCTTCTCAGCCCAAACCAGGGTCAGGCTCTGTGATATGGTGGCTAAAAAACAGGGGGGGGGGGTGAGGCAGGGCACATGCAGAATATTCAGAATTTGCAGGAAAGGAGGGAGGGGAGAAAAAGCGCGTTGAAAACACAAGTTCATCTGCAATTTGAGTTATACCTTTTGACGCCCGTATTATAATCTTCTGCTCTGCACCCTTCTCAGATTGGATTTCGCCAGGAAAGTTCTGTAATCCTATCGATTTCACTTGTTTAGAATGTTATTTTTACAGTCTCCCGGCTCGGCTGGTTTTAAATTATTCTGTGCCCGCCGGCATGCTTTTTTTTTCTTTCCTTTTTCCCTTTTTTTTTTACTACGGCTTTGGTTTCTTCGTACGATTCCAATACTGCTTCCCCCCCCACCCACACCGTTTGTTTATAAATATATAGTTTCTGAAGTCATCTTTCAAAGGGGGAATGGTAGCTGGTGGGAGGCGCCCCCTTAGAAGGCACCTGCCTTGAGAGGCGGCTTATCAATATTTGAAGGACGAGGCCGTCTCAAAGATGCATATTAATTGGGCTTGGCTGGAGAGGAGCAGGGAGACGTTTTTATATGCTGCTTTTACAAATGGAATAGGAATGATCCAGCAATAATCTATAAATAGCGTTAAGGGGAAGGGAGCCAGGTTCATCAGCAGCCCAGGTGGATTTCTTCCTCAGCCGTTAAGGTAATCCGCCACTTATGGCCAGAGTCGGGACAGACTTCCCATCGCCAGGCGAGGAAGTCGTGCAGTGAGTCGCAGCCCGTGTTTGCAAACGACGGTGGCAAATGGTCAGCCTCCCCCCAAAGTTGTGATCCCATCAGCGTTGGGAGCTGTTCAGGAGGTCACAAGTGCCAGGAACGGTCATAAGTCCAGAATGTATGTTTAGCGCCGTTGTAATCTTTGAACGGTCACCAAGCAAGTCGAGGATTACCGGTTCTGCGGTCTAAGCTTTTCCACGTCACTGGCGTTAAAAAAAACCCAGCCCCAAATCTTAATCTATTATTACTTCGACGCCTCTATTTTTGAACGGCCACAGAGGGCACAAAAACAGAACTGGAGCCTTAACATACAGGCGGTCCTTGACTTACGACCAGAAAGGACCCCAAACTAAGCTAAGCCGGAGTTTCTCCCATTTCATGACCTCCCCTTGCCACAGTTGTTAAAGTCAACCTCTTCGGTTGTTAAGTCGGTCACACGGTCGTTAAGCGAATCTGGCTTCCCCGTCGAGCTTGCTCATCGGAAGGTCGCAACAGGGGATCGATCCCATGACCCTGGGATCGTCAGAAACAGGAGCCAAGCGTCCAATTTTTGATCCCGTCACCAAACAGGGATGCTGCAATGGTCATAAATGCAAAAAGCAGTCCCAAGTCCCTTTTGTTCAGCGCCGTTGTAACTTTGAACGGTTACTAAATGGTCGCAAGTCGAGCACTACCTGTATGAGGCCAATTTTTTTTGCAAAGCGCTGTATCTCCTCTCATCTGCCCCGCCGTCCCCCAGTTTTTGTCTCACAATTATCCAACTATGGAGGAAAAAAATGCTCCGTTATCTTGTTCTCTTACTTTTATATCTAGCGTAGCAATTGTTTCCCACCACACGGAACGGTGAATGCTCGATTCGTAAAAAGAAGAAGAAAAAAGTCCTCAGATTGCAGCTGCCCCTACTTCTAAGCAAGCATCTCCAAAAAATAATAATAATAATAAAAACAAAACAAAACCCAAATTGGCAAAGAGGCAGTCTTAAGCTCTGCTTTATCCGAATGTTTATCCTGCCAGGCAGAAACCGCAATTAACTATTCCTGCGATTTGAAAGGTTTCTGCTGCGAAAATCAGCATTTAAGGAAGTTTGAAAAAAAGAAAGAAACGTAATAGAGGTTCTTGATCCTTTACCCGGTATTTTTACCCTTCCCCTCCTCCCCCCCCCCAAAAAAAAAAAAGTTCTTTCGAAACGCTCTCGCGTGGCCAAACGAGGCGGGGAGCTAAACTGGCTCTCTTATCGGATGGATGGGGAATAAGGAATAGGAGGGTTCCCGAGCTGCTTTTTCTCTCTTTCTTGATGCTCTTCCAAAGGGGGATGTTTTTCACAGGAGAAACAAAGGCGTCATGAGAAGGAGAGAGAGAGAGAGAGAGAGAGAGAGAAAACAGCACAAAGGGAAAGAGCCCATCAAAGGAGAGTTGGTAATTGATTTCTGAAAGGAAAAGCCAACAATTCTAAATATACCCGCCAGTAGGGAAGGAAAAAGCAGAAAATAAGTGGTTCCTGCCAAGAGATGAAAACATATATATATATATATATATTTATATACCTGTTTACAGATACCTGCTAAAAGGAGCCTCTCCAGAGATCTTCACACTCCTTAAAACAGCCAGACTGACCCATGTTACAGAGGTGAGTTATATTAGAAGTTAAAATATTCTCAGACAGTTTTTGACAAGCGAAGTCAACGCAGAAGCCAGATTTATTTAACGTCCGTATTGCTTAACCACCGGGGCAAAAAAAAAAAAAAGCAAGCTTGTAAAATGATCTACGTTCTCTTGAGCAGCGGGTTGGACTAGAAGACCTCCCAGGTCCCTTCCAGCTCTATGCTGAATTTGAAACTTGAAATTCTTCAACTCCGAGAACACTGAGCAGACAAAAGGCGATCAGATGTATGTAAATTGTTTTTTTTTCAACTGACAGCCTTTGGGGTGGGGAAACGGCTCCATATCAGCGTCCTGGTTAAGCCAACTGCAGTTTTCCTGTTTAAGTAACTACGCTAAATTTAATCATCTCTCACTCTGGAGAGCATGCCACTGGCAACTCTAAATTGGCCTTCCAGTTTCCTCCCCCACCCACCCAAAACGAGCAGATGATGAGAATCTCACACATTAAATTGGGAGATTTATTTAGCCCCACGGGGTAAGAAGAGCCCGCACTTGGAATAGAACTTTGCCCACATCTCTAAGCCAGACTATTATTGGATTTGAGTGCAATGGCTATTAAATCGCTTTATTTCTGAAGAGCCTGCGAGGATCTGCTGCTCGTTTTGTGATATCAATCCATCAGAATCGAGCGGAGGTCTTCTAGTCCAACTCCCTGCTCGCTTAGCGACAGAAAGTTTGGGCTCCGCCGGGGTCATCAGTCGAGGACCACCTGCGGTCTGGTCTGCCCTGCTCCGTTCCATTTCTCTAAAGGCCGACCAGTTGCAACCTGCCTGCAATTCTCTATAAATGTAATCATTTAGCAGAATATGCACGGGGCAAGAGTGGCTTCACCTTCTGAATTTTACAGCCAAGGTATAAAATCTGGGCCAAAATACAGGACCGCCAATTCTGCCTAAGCGGAAGGAGAGAGCCTGGGATTTGGGGAAGGGGAGTTTCACTCAGCAACGTGCCAAGGTGTGAAAATAACTCCCTACTACCTGGCAGCATTTAAGAACGAGGAGAGAGAGAGAGAGAGAGAGAGAGAGAGAGAGAGACTTTGGTGTCCATGGTTGTGACAAGGACACAGCCAGCTGGCTGCTGGATCAGAAAAATCCATAAAAGCTTTAAACTGCGGTCATGCAAGCATTCGCAAGGGGAGTCCAGAATTTCCTGACACCTCCAGGAAATTTGCTATTTATATATATATATATATTTAAAAAAAGGGTTTTTGAAGCAGGCAAAGGCGACTAAGCGTTCGGATCAGAGGCTTTGGGCTACATGTCTGACACCACCTCGCTGTCCTGCCGCGATTTTAGCATTCATGGCGCTAATCCCCTCTCTAATCCAGCTGCTTTCCAATTCTATCCTTGCCTTCTTCCTTTTTACCTTTGAATTACAGGGAGCTTCTTCCAATGTTTTGGACATCCTTGTTACCCCTGTCGCTAGGCATGGCATTCACTGCACGACTGCCACATTTATTCCTCGCTGCCCGCCAAAAATTCAGATTCTGCCTCCCTGCCACCTTTAGTGCGGTCACGTGATGCCACTGCTTTTTGACCTGACCTGTGCCCATCAATCCCTTCACTCTGTGCTTTTAGTGTGCAAAGTTTCTGTCACCAACTGCCATTCTTATCTCTTTTAACCAGCCTTCTCTAGCTGTCTTCGCTATCTTTCACGGAAGGGACCTTGGAGGTCTTCTAGCCCAACCCCCTGCTCAAGCAGGTGACCCTAGACCATTCCAGACCAATGGCTGTCCAGTCTCTTCTTAAAAGCCTCCAGGGATGGAGCAGCCACAACTTCTGGTGGCAGGCAGTTCCGCTGTCTTAATTGTTCCCACGGTCAGGAAATTCCTCCTTCATTCTAAGTTGCTTCTCTCCTTGATGAGTTTCCATCCGTTGCTTCTCGTCCTGCCTTCTGGTGCTTTGGAGAATGAATTGGCCCCCTCTTATCTGTGGCAGCCCCCCAAATACTGGAAGGTTGCTATCACATCAATAATAATAATAATAATAATAATAATAATAATAATAATAATAATAATAATAATAATAATAATAGCTTGGGACGCCATCCTGTGATTTGAAAAAGTGTCAGAACAGTGTTTTGTGGGTTTTTTTAAAGCAAACTTCCAAAGACTGGGTCAAAGAAGAAATGATTTCAACTTTCGACATAGTGGACTTATATCTACTGGCCAACCAGTCTGACCATTAAGTATGCTATACCTGGAAGTTGTATTCCAGAAAATCAGCGGGACGCAAGGGCCTTCACATTTTTCTCCCCACACCCTCGCAATTTCGGTAAAACAGCCTTATTCTACTTGATCGAACTGAAATACGTAAGAACGATGTGGTGTAAATCTGTTCAATCTTTTTTTAAAAAAAAAAACCAACCACCTTTATTTTTCGCTCATTAGGGAGCAGATGGACTTACACGACGTAAGGACAATTACTACACAGCCAGGCTAATTTAGACAAAGCCACCCAGTTCCCACCTTCCTCGTACTGAGGGGGCTGCCAGAGATAAAATTACGGTGACAGGCTAGCTGACACGAGCTAGCCGATACAAGAAAGGGCAAATATTAGCTTTTAATTGAGATTCTTGCTGCTGCTAGAGTATTTTTCTGCTGAGTTCCTCTGGGGCTCTGGGCCTTTCCATCATCAGCATCTTAGCAGCTCTGCCTGTTCTGCAGCTGCTTCTAAGGCAGGAGGGTGTCACTGGAGAGCCAGGTGGCATTTAGATGCCAGCTGGTGTTGGCATGCCGGACCCATGAAGGCCTTTTGGGGATCAGGGTGGATTGACACAGATCCAAACTTCACCTAGAGATCCCAGTTCCAGGCAGTTGAACGCAGGATCACAAAGAAAGCTGCACAGAGCAGGCAACTGGGATTTTTTTTTTTTAATCGGGGAAAACAGAACTCTTTAGAATATTTAAGAGCGGCGTGTACAGGCAGTCCTCGACTTACGACCACAATCGAGCCCAAAATTTCTATCGCTAAGTGAGACAGTTGTGAAGTGAGTTTTATGACCTTCCATGCCACAGTTGTTAAGGGAATCGCTGCAGTTGTTCAGTCACACGGTTGTTAGGTGAATCCGGCTCCCCCCCCCCGTCCCCCGTTGACTTAGGACCGTTTTTCACACTTACGACAACCTGAAATACCACATTGGCATCAGTATTCAGAAAGGGGTCTGTCTATCTATCTATCTATCTATCTATCTATCTATCTATCTATCTATCTATCGCATCCATCCCTCCATCCCTCCAATCTACCTACAATGTGTGTAAATAAATAGGTAGAGGAAAGGCTGCTTTATCCGCAGTACAAATCAGCTTGTGTGTTCCAACGTGAACAGAGGGAGCCTATCGGGAGGTCTCGCTTGTATAACGGAGCTCAAGATGTAGGTAGCTAACTGCTCTTACACCCCTCTCAAAGTCGGGGGGCCTTTGATGCTTTGGGAAGATGAGGGATCACTGTAGTACATTCCATTATCCCGCTCTCAACTTTGCAAACAGACCGGCGGGCCTGTGATGAACCCTGGGTAATCTCCATTTCTGCCAATTTTAAGAACATCAGGGAAGGTTCCGCCTAGGAAAACCGCCCTTGAAAGGATTTCGGGAACCCGCATCGCGCTCAACTCCTTCCGGAGAACCGCTTTGGCATAAAAGCAAGTTTGCAAAATCAAAGCGATAACGCCCAAATAAAAGGGATTCCCTTTGGCACTTAAGCTTTCTCTTTTCTTTCTTTCTTTTTCTTTTTTAAAAGAAAAAATCGCCAGGAACATGATGCCAAATGGAAAGGGAACAAATTGCCGGGCCTGCTACGAAGCTTACCGCGTGTTTATTTCAGGAGGACCAGGGCAGGGCGTGTTGCATGTTGAATCAAAGTTCCCTTTTAATCCGTCACGTATTTCCACCACCCAGTTAAAGGAGAGCTGTCTCAGTGAACCCTGGTCTTCGTTTTATGGCCGGTGTTTTCTGTGCCGCCACGATTACACGTCCCTAGGGGGTTCACAATCAAATCATCCAAACCAAAAAGGCTACCAACATCCCAGAACTTCTCGTAAAAACACCGGTACGCTTCAAGTGGACCGATGCCGATCAGATGGGAAGGGAAGACGACATGGGTCTACAGAGGCCTTCCCCAAAAGAGCCGTGTTTTAACCACTTTCCCAACCGGGATTAAAGTGGGGGGGGAGGGGGGGAGGCTGGTATTGTTGGGGTGGGGTCATATGTCAGAGAGGCTGGCCATTGGTCAATTTAAGCGGTTGGGTATCCTGAGCCCTTATCCTCTATAGGTCTAATATAACTACGATATATGATGTTCTAAAGCCAGAATCCCGAAGAGAACATGGAAACCAATTTAACGCGTTGTGTTTACTATTCCACATAGAAGAGGCTGTTTTTTCAGCCTGGAATCTTTTTTTTGGTTTTTGTTTTACAGGTTCATGGAAGGCTCCTGAGCATCTCTCTCCTAGCGCGTGAATCACGGCGCATTCAGACGCGAGAAATTTTCCTTTCCCTAGGAATGTCGAGCAAACCAAATCCAGAGAGCCAGATACGTCTGTGCCATTTGGAAATCTTCCCCTTAACCTCTCGGCGGGGTCCTGCCGCCCCCTTAAAAACAGTGAAAATAATGTGCTAAGCGATTTGAGGCAGCACCAAAACAAGCGTTTGTGACTCCCTCGTTGCTCCTGGGGGAAACCGAGGTTCAATGCAACTTGCAATTCCCTCCCCCCCCCCCAAATCTCAGGACGTAGTTGCTACTATAAATAACGGTGGAGGGATCCAATTCTTGCAAAGGTTAAGTTTTGTCTTCTGCCACCCCTGCAGGAGCTGCCACTGAAATAAAACGGAGGCTACAGCCTGGCTCTCGTTTTTGCTGCTAACGACTGAACACAATAAAGCACATTTTACAAACAGATTGATCGAGGATTTTGTCTTCGGCAAGGCACTTAGTCACATCAGCTTATGGCCTTTCAAAAATAACGGATTCTTAGGAAATCTAAGATCGCTCCTGGAAAGTCTGTCGAGAAGACCCAGTCAGCCAGACAGCAGGAGGTCTAACTACAATCGTTTCCAAAGCTGCTTCTCTTTAAAAAAATGAATAAAAATGAACACGCGGGGCACAAATTCAAGGAAACCAATTGCGTTCATGTTTGTTAATGCCTTCTCTTTCATTCACTCCATGCCCCACAAGTATTTCTAGATGGGAAAAAACAACAACCCCAAAACATATTCATTCCTCGCACAGGGAGCCTACTTTTTAAAATAAGACACCTGCTAAAAATCCTGCGTTTATTGGCAAAGTTTTTGCGTTATTGTTTAGGTGAGCCACGCTGATCGAGACTTAAGGAAACTCGTCTAGACCAAAGAGATTAGATAGGGAAGGCCACTCTCCATATTAAGAGATGCATTATTAAAAATGTTCTTAAATAAAAGATTATTAGGCGCGAGGGCCAGGAATTACCACGATTTTTGGAAATTTGGGCACAAACGGACCCTTATCAAATTGAGGCTTGAGATAAGGCTGCATCAAAGCTAGTTTTTCATTCATTCCTGACATGTACAAATATCCAATATACAGATTTTAGCTGCACCTGCGAAAGAAATAAAATGCTAGATATACCAACCAACGCAATGAAGGAGATCCTATATGTTCTGTCTCTTTTAAAATTCACAGTAAATCATTTCCTACAATCTAGGGGACCAAATTGGCAAAATCAGCAGCGACTGAGGGCGGCTGAACATTTCTGATCAAGATTCTGACTACCGTTTCAACACACCAGCCAGCGAAATCGCAAAAAAGTTTTCTCTAGCTACCTCATTTGTGTTCCAACGGTGTCTCTCTTTTGGTAAACTGGAACATTTTGGTAGACATTCAAGGAGCTTTTTCGGTAAAAAGATTTTTACATGACTTCCGTTGCTGTTCCCATGATCATCTGAAAAGGAGAGGGAAAAAAGAAAAAGGAAGTAAAGATGATATATTTGCGTTGAGAAACAAGTATCAGAACCATTTTGATATATTCCCCTCGCTGACTCCAAAGGTCAAATCCATATGCACACAAAGAGACTTCCTTCTACAATTTGTCATCTTAAAAATGCAATTTCTGGCATCGTCACTCACTCGGCCGTACACCAAACAAATGGCCACCGTGGTATGTCAATTCCTTGAAGTCAAAGGGCAGGCTCGGTTTATGGACTCAAGAAATGTAAATAAATAAATAAAGACTGAACTTTACAGCTTTCCACCGACGCAGTACAAGAAAACCTCATTCCTAAAAGCAAATTTCAGAGAATGAAGCTGCAATAAAATGGTTAGGAATAAAGGAGGCCCATTTGTCTTACCAACTGTAGAATTTCACGAGGCAGAAGATTTTAGTGTTTTTACACAAAAGTAGCCTTCCAAACTGCTAACCTTTTGGGTATGTACAAATACAGGTAGCAGCTTTCACTTTGGGAGGCCAAATTATGGAAATTAATTTTTAAAAAAACTTGCAACAAACGTCACATTTTTCTGCTTCCTGCTTTAAAAACAAAAATCAAAACCAGCAGCTGAATTGAAATATCAAATGAAGGAGAAAAATCAATAAAGAGCACAATAGGATTTTGTTACACTTAATTTCGCTTTGATCCGCAGTCGGATGGAGCAAGAACTTATTTTTTAAATTTGGCTTGCGCCCAATTAGATGGCTTGATTTCTTTTTTACGTGCATGGACAGTCCGCAACTTACTCGTTTAGTGACGGAAGTTACAGCGGCACTGAACAAAGGGATGTGGGACCGTCATTCACACCTACGACCGTTGCAGCATTCCCCGTGGTCACGTGATCAAACTTCAGATGCTTGGCGACCGATTCACATTTACAACGGCCGCAGTGTTCCAGGGTCACGAGATCACCTTCCGACAAGCAGACTCAACGAGGAAGCCAGGTGCACTTAGCGACCGTGTCCTGACTTAACAATCGGTGATTCACTTAGCAACGGCGTCAAGACAGGTAATGAGGGAGGAGGGGGAGGAACCCTTTAACCCTTTAACTCTTTCTCTTTCTCTTCTTTCTCTTCTTTCTTTCTTTCTTTTTCTTTTCTTTTCTTTCTTTCTCTCTTTCTCTCTTTCTCTCTCTCTCCTGCTCAAGGGCAGCCAGGCGGGCTCTGCACAAGCGACCAGACAGTTTATTTCTCTCCCAGTAATAGCTTCACACCAGCTGGGGCTGGAGCGTGTCAGAAAACATCCCATTTGAACCCAGGAGACGCCGATTAATAAGCTCTGCGGGAAAAGCCTATGCAAGAGGGCCGCGTTCGTTTGGCGAGGAAGATAAAAGCCAGCCCTCCCATTCCGTCCCAATTTTCGCTTTGGACCGTGTCCTTTCCTTTTTCTTTAAACATGTTTTTATTTCCTTCCCAACTTCTTTTGACAAAAAGTTGCTTTAGAAAAGGAAGGTTACATTGGGGGAGGGGGGGGAGCTAAAGAAAAGGTAAAAAAACCAAACTGACCCACAAGAACAGGCAGTCCTCGGCTTATGACAGACCTTTCGAAGTTACAACGGCATTTGTGACCGTTTTTCACGCTTGTAACAGTCGAACCGTAGGAGCGGCTGACTCACATTTATGACGGTCGCAGGGGGATCCCCTCCCGGCGACCTTCTGACAAGCCAAGTCAACGGGGAAGGCCAGGTTCGCTTCCCAGCCAGGTAACGCCGGGAAAGCTCGTGAGACGGGGCGAAGACTCGCCGAATCACTGCCTCGCTTTAGCGACAGCAATCCCGGGCTCCGTTGCGGTCGCAAGTCGAGGTCTGCCTGTACAATGAGTTGGCAATCTTCTTTACGACAATTATGGATTTGCCTCTCACTCTGTGGTGTATAACTCTCTTTCTTTCCACAGGCAATAATAATCCATCCTGCCTAATCATCAAAACCATAAATCATTTTTCCCCCTCCTCCTCCCCCTGCTCCAAGCAAAAAGTCTGTTAAGGGGGTTTCCGCTTTCATTCCACCTTTCCCCCCCCCCGAACAGGTTTCTTTCCTAGTTTTAAAATCGAAAAATACATAAACAAACCCACTCATGTATTTTTCAGGAAATCCTTTGCGTCCCTCACTGAGCAATTCGCTGTTGGAGGAGCAGCTGCCATACTAACCCAACTCTAGTGGGAAAGTCTGCTGCTCAGTCACTCCGTCTCCACCAGAAGACCCTTGGGGCAAGACTGGGGTGTGGGGGGGGCAGCCTTGAAAGTTGCCCTACTCTTAGTAGACCGGCTGAGAGCAAAATGAGGCTCCCCTCAACAGCCTGGCATTGCGGTGGGCACAATCGTCAAGTCTGTTCTCCTTCTTTTTTTAAAAAATAAAATAAAATAAATTGTATTAATTTTCTATCAGTGACATTTCTTAATGCTTAATAAACATCGTGTTGTCGGGCTATTTAATTTGCTTAACGATACAGATTCCATTCTTACCCTCCGCCCCTTTTTTTCCAACCACGGGTAAAATAAGTTCCATGTGCGATAATATTCTGTGTCTTCTTTCTGTTTGATTTTCAATGTCAGTCTATCCATTTCTGCACAATCTAATGGCTTCTTAATTATCTCTTCATCTTGCGGTGTTTCTTCAGTTTTCCACTATTGTGTGCGAAGATAATCCTTGCTGCTGTTAAGACATGTCATACTAAATGCATACTTTTCTTATCCATTTTTTTTTTCTGATATCATCCTTGAAAGAAACAGTTCGGGTTTAAAATCTACATGTTTCCCTGTTATCTTTTCTAGCCATCTGTGTCCATATTTTTTTTTTTGTGGTTGTTTTAGCACAAGTCCACCACATATGACAAAATGTGCCCGTCTTTTGATTACATTTCCAACATTTGCCAGACATATTTTTAAACATTATAGCTAACCTGGCAGGTGGTAAATGTCATCTATAAAACATTTTATGTACATTTTCTTTATAAGATGTTCTCCTTGAGCCGAAATGCAGGGCTGCCTGTCCCGGCAGTCGATCCAGCTGGAAGGCAGAGATAAATCCTGATGGTCATATTTTCTTGTTTGCAGAACAAAAATGCGCCTTATTGCCAAGGCGAGTACAATGTTTACAGCACCTTCCAGAGCCATGAACCTGAATTTGACTATTTGAAGAGTTTGGAAATAGAGGAAAAGATAAACAAGATAAAATGGTTGCCACAGCAGAACGCAGCCCACGCTCTTCTGTCAACAAACGGTAAAAACTGCAGGGTTAACCCTGATGATAGTCTGGCAGGTAGATTTCAGTTTTAGACAATCTCGAATTCCCACGAGCTTTGCTGACGTGCCCCATGGGGCAGAAAATCCTCCCTCCCAGGTGAGCTACAGGGATAGAAGCCCCCC
>JANHFL010005890.1:7683-31319 GCA_032468155.1 Oxyrhabdium leporinum
GATGGAAAGATTGGCGGTTGAAAAAGGGTATTATGATATATATATATTTTATAATAGAATATAAGTAATATTTTGATGGGAAAGATTAGAGGGTGAAAGATGATATTACCATGTATGTTATAACATCATTGGCATTAAAATTGAATATTGAAATATTGAATAACCACTTTAAAAACATGTATAGTAATACTAGGATTATATAAGTTTGATTAATATAACAACTATTATGATTATCATTATTGAAGTTTGTATCAAAATGAATTATACCCAGGGGCCACACTGTTCATGTATTGATATTGATGTTTACTTAAAAATAAAAATCTAATAAAACCTGGGAGGGGGGGCGGAAAGAAACCAGGAGACTGTGAGTTCTAGTCTCTAAACCAGTTGGTTGACATTGGGCCAATTGCTCTCTCTCTTTCTCTCTGTCAACCTTAGCAAGCAGGCAGTGGCAAACCATTTCCCAAAAACATTTGCCCAAAAAACTACAGAGGCTTATCTAGGCAGTTGCCAGGAATCTACAATGAAGGAGGAGGAAAAGGAGAACCCCAGCATGGATTGATTGATTATGTGCAATCAAGTCAGTGTCAATTCTTAGTGACAACATAGATTTTCCCCAGGACAATCTCTCTCCAAGCTTCAGATCTTCCACTGGTGTAACTATAAACACTGTAACTGAATCTCTCCACCTTGCTGCTGCTTGTCCTTTTCCTTCCACCTTTCCCAGCATTACAGATTTCTCCAGACAGCCAGGCCTTCACATAGTAATGTCCACTAGACGATAATTTGAACTTGGTCATTTGTGCCTCAGATGAAAAATCTAAATTGAGTTGTTAATTTTTGTTAATTTTCTTGGTTGCCTGTGGCATTCTCAGGAGCCTTGTCCAATACCGAAGTTCAAAAGCATCAGTATTTTTCTTAAGCTGCTTCTTCGAAGTCTAAAGTTTGCTTCCACAAAAAGTCACAAAGGGAACCATTGCTCTCTTTTTATAGACTTTGTTCATATAGACACATCACAGCATCTGAATATCTTTTCCCAGGCCTTCATTACTACTCTGAGTCTGAGTCACATTTACTGACTATTGTTTCCTTTAGTGTAAATAATCAATCTTAGACAGGAGAAACTAGCCCCTACTTTAACATCTTGTCAGTCCTAAAATAGTCGCTATACTTACTGGATGCTAATAATCAGAAGTCTAATTGTACCTTTTAATTTTTTTTAAATTAAAAGACATTCTATTTTGTTTTTTGCCAGATGTGGTGGCTCCCATGATAAAACAGCTGGGATAATTAAGATGAGGGCTTTGCCCTCGGGCACTTCCTTGCCCAAATTAAAAACAAAACAAAAGTAGGAGAAAAAAGAAGTAAGGCAATAGTAAATGTTGGAGAGAGAAAAACAAACGAACCCTTTCACAACAGGCACTTGCTTCTAGTGAAGAAAGAAAATAGGTCCACAGTCCTGATGTCAGGCAGTCCCGTTGTTCATCCGGCAAAAGGAAATAGTTTGTTTAATTCAGCCTGAAATAACCCAGAATGCTTTGGGGTGAGGTGCAGTGCCAAACTCTGCTACATGTGAATACAGCTAGAAGCTCTACCTATCATTTTGGACACGTGCCATCCTTTTACCTGATCAAAAAAAACAAAGGGTGGAACAATCTTCAGTTTACCCCCTGATTAGTCCCAGTGGTACCAAACTGGATTCCCTGTTCGTTGTAGCAATTACGTAATTGCCAATATATGGGATTAGCTCTGATCAGCATTTCCTGAGGTGAGAATTAGAACATTCCAGAAGCCCAGAAAGCATTTTCTAAATGTTTGTTATCTCCAGCCTAACAATTTGCAAAATGTTTAATTGGTCTTGTGGAACCTTTGCAATGAAATGTCATTCAGAACGCAGTGGGAATGACATTTTTCTGATTACAATTGTAAATCAATTGGCCACTTCCACCCAGGAAACCGGCTTCTGAAAAGGCACGTTCCTAGAGAATGGATGTTATGCAACAGCAATGCAGTTCAGCACTGCCCGTTTATCTCTTTAAGTCATATGCTGCTTTTCACCTGATCAAAAATTTCAAAACTGTCTATAATAAGATCAAAAATGTCTCACTAGGATGAATAAGCTATCACTGAATTGTTTTAATTTTTAGTATTTGTTTGGAAATAATAGAGTCGGAAAAACAGATATGTTGTGACATTATTTACTCAATTGTGAGGGAGTAAAATTTGCTGTCTGTGCTTTAGAAAAGCAACTGCAGCCAGGCAGAAAAAGTTCCCACACCCACTTCCCTCCTGCCTTCAGACATTCATGCACAACTTTACTCACAAGCATCCAAGATGGTTGTTGCAGCTGTCTGTGATTATTGAGCCACCGACATTTTCAAGGATGAGCAGACAACCTCACCCCACCCAGGCTCTTAGCATACAAAAACAACTGCTAAGACCGAATGGGAAGAGGGGTGTGGGTAGCAGAAAGGTGAAAGCTTACAGAAGAGTTAGTTGAGGCAATGTTTGGAGATTGGTAGCTATTACAACAGGCGAGAGAACTTTCAACTGCCAGGACCATAATCTATGATGAGCAGCACATCCTAATGGGGCTCCTGCTTGGACCTTGAAGCTTTGTAGGGAGCTCAGTAGCAACTGAAAAAAGGAACAACGCTACTGAAGCAGCATTGTATCCTATTCCTCTCTATTCTATTGTGAGAACTTTTGGAAAAGGTTGCATGTTTCTTTAAGGACTTTGAGACTTTTACTTGAGCTGAGTATTCAAAGATTTGAGTCTAAAGAGACCTAAAACAAGATGGATCGATGACATCAGCAAGTATTGCGGTCTCAATTAGCACAAGAAAGCTCAGGACCATATAGGTTGGAAATATGAAGAAGAGGCCTTCATCCTGCAGTAGACAATGACTAAAATGATGATGATGATGATTGAAAGACTGAGTATAAAGAACAGAGTAGTAAAGGCATAATTATATGGCAACATCACCTTGCAAAGTCATAGAAGATAGAAGCTGACATAGAGAAATAGCCTATTGTTGAGGCAAGTGTGTGCTGCAATGAGTGTAGATTTGCTACTCCGTGTTGTGCCTAGTCCTCGGAGAGTAAAGAATCCTCACATAGATAAGCTTTCTATGGCAATATGAATATTGAATCTAAAATGTTTGCACTTAATTCCAGTGCAACTGGGAAAAGAGAATGCTCCATGTGTCTACATGTGTCTGATGAAGCTTGGACAAAATAGCAAGTAGCAATTAATAGATACAAATGTGTTCTAGACCAGGGATCCCAACCCCTGGTATGCCACCCAGTACCAGGCCGTGGCCCATTCAGAACTGGACTGTGGAAGTGGGGGCAGAGAGCATGTGTGCAGCTCCATTTGCGCAAGTGGTGTTGTACCATTTGCATAAGTGGAGTTGCATGCACATGCTCATCCACTGGCCACATGGAACCATCACTTTTTCTCCCCCACCCCGACCTCCAGCCAGTCCACAAACCCAGAAAAGTTGGGGACCGCTGTTCTAGACTATTTTGATGCCAATCTTTTTTGCAAGATACCAGGTTGGCCTCCAAGTCTTAGATTCAAATGGAAAGTGTGTGGTTGCTTTAGGGCTGTTTTCTTAATACAGTGTGGGTTTTTATTCTCTTTCTTACATGGAGGCATCTGGTCCTCTCCAAATAATTCAGAAAAGATGATGGAAAAAGGAAGATGAGGAGAGGAGTTCTACCATGTTGATGAGGAAGACAGTGAGATGAGAAATCACTTTGTCTGGCTGTGATCACAACCTACTGTTCAGTTCAGAGTGTTGATTGCAGGGGGTTACCGCTCACATAAATAGTAACCCTACTCTGCTGACTGCATTCACAACATTTCAGAAAACCATTTCTGTTGACATCATAAAATGGGCATGTTCCTATCGCTCCATATTTTCATAAAACATAAATAATGCTATTGCAATGTTCTCCTTCAATAGTCACTCAGCGTCATTTATGGCAAGAACAGCAAATTGCATAAGAAAAACTACTTTAACCAGTTTTACAAACTGAATCCAAACTAAAAAGAGTCCTTAAAGCTTACCTAAATGTAAACAAGGAAGGAGACAAATACCCTTATCTCAGAGGTGCTTTGTCTCCTTTGACTATCTGCCTGATGATGTTCATCCATTGTGTTCAAAGAGGACCTTGACATCTAACGGGTTGTGGGCTGTCCACGGTGTGTCCGCAGTGGCTGGTAAGGCCTACACGGGCATGGAATGTTCTGCGAGATGTCGGGCAGACATGTGTGGGCATCATTGTTGCAGCATTTGCAGTTCTGGCTTTGAGGAACGCTCTCTTCTTTTGTGCTGTAGTAGTTCTTTTGTCTTCAAATGTCTGGCAGCCTTGGTGGATCAACGTGCACCATGTCGATCAATCTTGTACCAGTGTTTCCCAGGAGGTGGTATCGATGTCCAGGGACTTGAAGAAGGCATTCAAAGTGTCTTTGTATCACTTCCTTTGTCCCCCTTGTGATCACTTTCCTTGAGATGGCTCACCATAAAGGAGCTGTTTAGGGACACGAGGGTCTGGCATCCTTGCAACATGGCTTGCCCATCGTGTCTGGCCTTTCATCAGCAGGGTGTGGACTGATGGCAGGCCTGCTCTGGAAAGGACTTCTGTGTCAGGCACCTTGTCCTGCCACCAGGTACTCAGAAGTCTGTGGAGGCAGGCTGTATGTAAATGGTTCAGTTGCCTAGCATGCCTCCTGTATACAGTCCAAGTCTCACTGGCATACATCAGGGTAGTTAGCACTGCTGCTTGGTAGACTTTGAACTTTGTAGCAAGGCTTATTCCATGGCAGTCCCACATGTTGGTCAGTAGTTTGCCATATGCAGAGCTTGCCCTGGCGATTTTGCAGTTGACCTCAATGTCAATTGTCACTGAACTGGAGAAGGTGCTGCCAAGGTATGTAAATTGGTCCACTGCTTGCAGCTTTTGTCCCTTCACTGTGATGATGGGCTCTTGGTATTGGGCTTTCAGAGCTGGCTTGTGCATCACTTCAGTCTTCTTTGTGTTAATGAGCAGGGCGAAGTTGTCACATGTTGCTGAGAATTTGTCCACACCAGCTTGCATTTCCTGCTCTGATCCAGCATTCAGGGCACAGTCGTCAGAAAAAAGGAGGTCTCATAGCACAGTCTCCTTTATCTTGGTGACAGCCTGGAGTCTTCGCAAGCTGAACAGTTTCCCATCAGTCCTGTATCTCAGGCTAACTCCCACGGAACTGTTCTGGAAGGCTGGCCGAAAACATTATGCTGAACAGGATCAGTGACAATACGCACCCTTGCTTGATGCTGTTTGTAACAGGAAAGGCCTCTGAAGCTTCTCCATCATCCAGAAAATGAGACGTCATGCCATCATGGAACTGACATACCATCAGGAAGAATCTGTCAGGGCATCCAAACTTTGACATGATGCACCACAGACCTTTACGACTGACAATGTCAAAAGCCTTGGTGAGATCCACAAAGGTGGTGTACAATTCATGATTCTGCTCTTGACACTTTTCTTGGAGCTGTCAGGCTTCAAAGATCATGTCCACAATGCCATGCTCTTTGTGGACTCCGCAGTATGTCTCGGGTAATAGACCCTGTTCCAGGAGGTCAGTCAGGTGGTTCAGCAAAACTCGTGCAAGGATCTTGCCTGTGATGGAAAGCAGTGATATTCCTCTATGATTATCGCAGACTTTTCAATTCCCTTTCCTCTTGTAGAAGTGTATGATGGACACATCTTTCAGTTTCTGAGGAATGGATCCTTGATTCCAGAAGGATTGAAACAGCTGAGTGAGTTTGTTGACAAGCACTGCACCACCATCCTTATAGACTTCCACTGGGATCGCGACAGATCCTAGGGCCTTGCCACTGGACAGCTGGCTGATGGCCATAGGGTTTCAGTCTTTGATGGTGGGGCATCCAGGCTGTGGTTGATATCTGCCTGGAGCATTCTGTCGGTCGCCTCGTTGTTAATGGAAGATGGGCAGTTCAGTACAGATTGGAAGTGCTCAGCCCAACACTGTAGAATCAGAGTCTTCTCAGTAATGAGAGTTGCACCATCTGAGTCCAGTAGAGGGGAGCTACGTGAGGGCTGAGGTCCTTACAAGGATCTGAAGGCTTTGTAGAACCTTTTAGCATCATTTCTATCATCAAACTTCTGAAGTTCATCTGCTTTGGCACTTAGCCAGGAGTCCTGCATCTTGCGAAGCTTGCTCCGTAAGGTCCTGCAAGTGTTGTTGAAGACATTTTTCTTAGCTGTTAACGATGGGTCATTCTGATAAGCACAGTGAAGGTGGTGCTTTTCAGCAAGTAGGGCATTGATTTCTTCATTATTTTCATCAAACCAGTCCTGCTGTTTCCTGTGTAAGGGTCCAATAACCTTTAGTGCAGAAAAGTGCACAATATTCCAGAAGCGTTCCCAGTCCTTCTCAGCATTTCCCTCTAATTGCAGCTCTGAGAGTTGGTTGTCAATATCTTCTGCCAGTGAAGCGGCTGTATTGGGGTTCCTGAGTTTACTGACGTTGATCCGTTTCATCACAGCTTTGTTTCCCTGTGGACATCTCTTTGGCTTGATGTGAAAACTTAATTTGGAGATGATGAGTCTATGGTCAGTTCAACAGTCAGCATTTGGCAAGGCTTTGGTCACCCTTACATCCTGTCTGTCTTTCCTCTGCACAATGACATAATCAATAAGATGCCAGTGCTTGGAGCGTGGGTGCATCCAGGACTTCTTTTTGCAAGTGGGAAGGCAGAAGATGGTATTGGTAATGATCAGATCATGTTCTGCATGTCTTAAGGAGTAATAAGCTATTGCTGTTACATTTGCCAATTCCATTTTTTTGCCAATTCCAATGATGCCATCCCAGGCAGTGTAATCGGATCCTACTCTCGCATTGAAATTGACAAGTAGAACCAGCCTGTCAGTGCGCTTCATGGATGAAAGTAGGGCATCAAGATCTTCATAAAACTTGTCCTTTACTTCATCTGGATTCATCATTGTGGGTGCATAGGCACTGATCAGTGTGGCCTGTTTTCCTCTCTGTAGTGGGAGATGCAGTGTCATGAGACGGTAGTTCACGCCCTTGGCAAAACTGGCAAGTTGGGGACAAGATGATTCTTAACTGTGAAACCTACTCCAGATTCACGGCATTCATCACTGCTGTGTCCACACCAGAAGAATGTATAACCACCTCCTGTTTCTGTGAGCTGACTTTCATTGGCTAGATAGGTTTCACGCAGAACCCCAATATTGATGTTCTTCTTTCTGGTTGATCTGCTGAGGGGTGATCTTGAAGCGTGTGTACGTTCCATGTGCCAATAGTGAGTGGTGTAACCTTATGTTTTCTTTGTATTTTTGTTATTCGACTGCATGAAATGGGTTCCCCTCCAGACGCGGTAAGCTGGCCAGGGTTCTCTGAAGCAACAATGTTTAGGGCACCTTTTCTAGCCCCTTCCTTTACAACAGAGGTGAATAGTGCGGTCCTAAAGAGGGCTGCTCAGTCACTCAGGTAGACGGTGAATCCAGCTGTTGCTTCGGTCAGCAAGAAGATGACCATTAGACCTGAGCCACCTGTATGCAGATCTGCGGCTACAGCTCCCAGTGTATCCACACCTGCTGCTTCATCAGTCACCCATCGCCACAGGACTTTAAAGGTTTTCAGGAGTTGGGGGATGTCAAGACTTGTGCGTGAATTGGATTAAAGTGAGGGAGACGTGCGCATAGTCAGCCTCAATCTCTCTTCCCAGATTCCATCTTGCTCCAATGGCAGGACAAGAGTCAAGACAGTTGGAGATGGGCTGGGTGCAGTGGTTGACCAGGGTGTCTTTTGTGTCATACCATGCTCTTAGCATACCACATCGCTTGCGGAGACCGCCTTCATGACCATTGTCCTATTCTGATGGGTTTCATCCACTCAGTCCACCAGAATCTGTCTTCACATGCTCGGGATAGACAAATCCCTATCTCACTGAAGGTCAAAGACCCAACGGCTACCCTCAACCTGGTTTGCCAGCCTGTCAAAGCTGTTGCCTGGGGTGTGGCTGCTACACATGCTGCAGCTACTAGGAGCCACAGGCAAGAGCTGAGTGACAGGTGGGGACCAAAGATGGATGAGTTACCCTAAAAGGACATGACGTGCCCCTATACCAGAGGTGCTATTCCTCCCTGAACACCCCATACACCCCAGGTTTTGTTATATCATGGTGGACAAATGTAAAGAAATATACAGCAGTACATAGGAGCATTAATAGTCTGAAATTCAACTGTTGACCATAAGAGGAAAGCAAACTTATAGATATGGCCATCTTTATAACATCCTGATTTGTGAATGTAGAGAGCTATGAAGCTGGCCTTGAGGGAATTATTCAGATGCTATTATTAAAATGAAAAGGGCAGAAGCAAACCAAAGGAAAAACAATAGGAAGAGACAAAAACTGTCTGCTTCCTGACTCACTAGGATTATAAAAGGGAGGGAGAATAAATACATTCAGACTTGCTAATTTTGCTTAATATAACCTCTCAATAAACTTGGTTTCCTGTGGACTCTGTTTCTGGATGTGGATAACCATGAAGGGGTTAAATTGAGTAAACTAGAAAACAGTGTCAATAACCTGGAATCATATTGAGTGTATCAGGGTTTGGAAGAATTTGAGGATATTAAAAGAAAGTACGAAAGTAGTCACAGTAACAGTTTTCTCTTCCTAGAAGCAATTTGAATATCAGGATTCACATTCTGTGACTTTTGCCTGGAAACCATTTATTTGCAACCTCAGCTTGTTAATTGATTAAGACATTGTTTCTCCCTTGACTTGGCATCATAAATCTTCTGCTTGACCTAACAGCGTTTAACTTCGAATTCACCTTTATCCAGCCAAGTTCTTATTGACAAATGATTCCCGTTTTCCAGCCTTTGCCTTTTTCCTCCATCATTCCTGCTACCTTGTTGTCAGGACTTATAGCCACAAATTCTCCCTTTAACACTGTGTGTGCCCAAGAACTGTGTTAGCTTCTTGAAGAGTGCTAAGAAAGCCAGGATGTGAAAGTGACAGTGCTTTCATGAGGATATTAAGCAAGCCAAATCCATTTTCTAATTGCATTCAAAAATGTTAAATTCAATCACTTTATGGATATTAGAGACCTTCAGAATGGTGCGCTTAATCTGACCTTATGAAAACCTAATCTTCTTCAAAATTTATGAAATTTTAAACAAAAACTTAATAATTTAAAATATTCAATTGGCAAAAAGCAAAAAAATAATACATTTAAGAAAGTTTTAAACTAATTGGGAGATCAGACAAATTTGGAATATTGAATCTTTTGCTGTAAGATTTGAAAAACAAGTATATCTTTAAATAATATACATGTAAAAAATAATTGAAACAGAATTAAACTCATATTAGAAACTGAGGATTCACGAAGGTTGTGAAAGGACCAGGTAGGAAAGATTTAAAATGGCTAAACCAGCTATACTTTTTTCTTATCTTAAAGAGGTGGGGTTTTTTTTTCAAAAACATGGACTGAAATATTAATAATTAATATTTCAGAAAGGATATATTCAATGGATAAACTTTTAGAAGATAATGAGAAAAACTTTAAAACACTTTTTCCTGATAAAAAAACTTATATAGTTTGAAGGTATGAAAGACAATAAAATTAAGATTATCAAAATTGGGATATAAAAGACAAAGCAAGAAAAGGATTGGGACATGGAATTGGTGTGAGAAGAAAACCTGGAAGATATCTCTTTATGGGATTTACCAAATAGGCTGGTGCAAACTTTGAAGTGTTTTGCTGAATTAGGATTGAAAGATGATAATTTCTGGATTACTTATAGATAAATTTAGGGAATCAGAAGAATATTTTTATTGCTTTAAAAAAGGGACAAAAGTTAGCATGTTAGCTTATGCACAGCGCAATGAAAGTTGGAAGCCACTTCTTTGTGATGGTCTTTGTTGCCTTTTTCTTTTCTACTTTTCTCTTTTTGCCTTTTTTCCCTGCACCTTCTGAATGTTTATTTTTTCCTTTTGTTGGTTCTAGTTTAGTTTGTACTTGTTTGTATTATGTTTATTAAAAACTTCAATAAAATTATTAACCAAAGGGGAAAAAAGAGCATATTACCTTATAGTTGACACTGTCAGCAGTTCCCACCAGCTAATTATGGGTGAGGAGCTTTATTCTTTATTTTAAAAGGTTGGCAGCTAGTACAGTTATAATGCCATAGCGTGGAATTCTTTTGTGTTAAATTGTTTTCTCCACTGAAACATTCCTGTGGGCATCAACAGGATAATTGACCAAATAAAATTCTCATTGCCCTTTGGCCTGTATCTATCTCAGTTAGACAGTTCCACGCTCTTTATCAGCTTAGATTGCTTCTGCTTTAGCTTCAGGGTAGGAGCTGTTTCCTTGGTGCAAAGGTGATTCTTTCATGATTGATATTGTTGCATATGGCAGCTGGCCCATAGCAATGTACTTAAGCACTTTCTATGATGTACTTGTGTACAAAATGTATAATTCATGCATCCTTGTGGCATTGTGTGTTCTGTGATTATTATTTCCCTTGATATTTTCATTGTATGTTGATCAGCTACTTAGTGGTATGAAAGTAGAATGAATAATCAATAAATAAATGCATTCATTTTTGTATGTAATTGCTAGAAAAATCTGTTGAGTTGTTATGCTAATAGTGGAATTCCTAAAAAAAGAGAGCAAATCATAATAAAGAGAAAGAATTAGTGAGAGAGGGGGATAGCAATAAAAGGCTGCCTGTTTTCAGATTATAAACTTTTATTTGGATCTCCCAAGTTTATAGATGAATTAAGCTCTGGGATAATTGTAAATATTGTATTATGTCTGTGGAAGAATATAACATGACCTTTCATAATCAGTTTACTGTATCATTGTATAGCGGAGTGTTATCTAATATGCTTTGCTGATAGAAATTTTAGCCATGTGTAAAAAGAAAAAGAAAAAAAAGTCAAAATCTCTGAATTCATCCACTGTCATGTGCAGCAAAGTGTAGCAAATCAGTGTGAGATATCAGTTCAAAATCTCATTTCCTATTTGCAAGATGAACAGAGTTATAAGATTGCTGAAATACTTCTGATTCTCACACTTTAAAACATCACAGTATCCTTGTGGTCACATGATAAAAAAATTGGATGCTTGGAAATTGGTATATATTGATGATGGTTGCAGAATCCCTGGGTCATGTGATCACCATTTGCAATTTTCATGGGGAGTTTCCAACAAGCAAAATCAATGGGGAAAACCAGATTCATTTAATGACAACAACCAAAGCATCAGAGGTTGTAAAATTGTGCACAACCCTAATATACTGAAGATTTTGTTTAAAAAAAAACACAAATGTGGAATTGTCTGCCTTTGGAAATAGCCTCAGGCACCAACAGGAATGAGATAGGAGGGATGTGAGGTGAGAATTTAACTTCAAAAGGATCCTGGTCTCATGGAAATCAAATTGTCTTGTTAAAGATTTGTTAAGAATTAAATTCTTTTATGACATCCTTTTACAGAACAAGCTTGGTTTTCTGAGCCTCCACTTAATGGATTTTGGAAGCAACAGACAAAAATATTATTTGGACTTCACACACACACACACACACACACACACACCTACACAGAAACAAACAAAATGTACAAGTTTCAATGTTTCCAAAATAAATTATATACATTTACACAAATTATATCAAAATATAAATTACCTAATTACAAAACTGGAATAAACTAATGCACATAATGCAATTCTGGATTTAACGGACACCAATCCCTTTTCACAAAATGGTTCATGAAACCAAGATTTTACTGTACTTTGTGTTATCCCAAATCTTCTCTTTCTATACTCAATAAAATTTAAAAGCATTGCCCTTATGTCTTGAGGTGTAATTGAGTGCCAAATAGAGTAGCACTAATAATTTAATATTAACTGTGTTTAAATAAGCTTGAACATTAAGTATTTCACTATTAATATTCATGGCTCAATTAAAACAGTTACTGATTATAGAAGCTCAGCTAAGTGCACATATTCCTATATACAGTATATGAAGAATAGCTCATACTATTTTCATTAATGTAATAACTTAAAGATGAAATTATGGAATAGGGCTAGAAAATGTTGGTAAATAGGATGAAATTCATATTGTGCTATACTTTAAGATATATTTTTAAATAAAATTATTTACTGTTGTTATGTGATATCAACCAGACATGTCACTAGAATGCAAAATCATGAAACTGCATCTCACTTACTTTGACCATGTCATTTGGGGAATTCACTGAAGAAAGCAATTATGTTTGGAAGAGTTAGTAGTAAAAGGAAACCAGCCACCAAAGAATACAGTGGCTGAACACCATCAAAACTGACACCAAGCAGATCATAGAGAAACTCAAAGAAATTGTGCAAGATCGGAAGATTTGGAGAGACCGGTCCATAGACTGACCACAAGTTGGACTTGATTGAATGGATATCATCACCATCAGCAGCAGCATCTGATATCAGAGAAATGATCAAAGATGTACAAGTCAACACTGGAAATATGAAAAACATATAGAGATATTTTACTATGCATGGTGGACTTTTGAAAAATCCTTTGGATACAAATGCACACAAAGTTGCAAATAATTACAAGACATAAACTTGAGTCTTAGGAATAGCCAATTAGAAAAGACCCATGGAAGTCTGACGCATCTGGCCCAAGGGCAGTAGTTTGACAGCCCTGTCCTAAGAGGTCAATATCCATCCCAAGGGTCAGTAGGACTGTATCCATTATAGTTGTTGTTGCTGTTATTATTAGTCACAGTAATATTAATTAAAGTATCATTTATTAGATTATATTCATATAATGTTGTGGGGAGGACGTTGATGAACACATTGCAACTTCATGTAGTCATCAAGGAACTGAAGAATTTGGGGACTGCTGTCCCACACACGTATTGCATTATAATGATACTACTGAGACATTATTATATGAAAGGTGAACATACTAAACAATTCACTTCTTGATTTAAAAAAAAAGATTGAAAAAGATTAATTAAAAATAAATGTTGTCTATGTGTCTGAAACGCTTTCTATGTATCACCTCTCTCTCTCTTTTTTCTTTTTGTAACACCTTGGCACTTTGTCTCCATGATGTGGCAGATGTATGCAAAGACAAGGACCATTCTGTGGTGTTAATTAGACGACCCAGGTCCAGCTGACAGTTAGTGTAATTACATTGGGATAGTTATCTCTTTTTGAACTCTCTCTAGGCTGTCAGCTGACACAATAGCAAATATGATGCTAATTGAAAAGAAGAAGAAAGAGAAAGGAAGCATGAGGTGTTACTTGGTGTTCATCTTATTATGCCTTTCAATGTTGGATGGATTTATTTATTGATCTTGATTACTGAGCAGTCATTAAGAACATCACCTTCCAGAACTTGCAATTTACACATATTCCTTTAAGGTTTTTAATCTTCAAATGTGATTGAAAAAGAGAGAAAGAAACTGAAATAAAGAGTTCACATCACTCTCCCCCCTCCCCCTGGCAGCCATTTTATCTTTATGTATAACTGGCTAATTTCTAAGTTCTATTTTTCTCTACAAAATGGGAAACATTTTTTTTCTATCGGTACTTTAGGGGAATGGAAGTTGAATTGAAGAAGTTTAACACTTACCACACATGAATGTGCACACACAGACACAATAAGTGCTAGGCTAGGAATATATGTGCATATATGATATGTCTGTTTCTATATAGCCATCCTTAAGTAAATCACTTTAACAAAATGTCTGTTCCATGCAGCAATAAGAATAGAGCTTAGACTTATATACCACTTCATAGTGCTTTACAGCCCTCTCTAAGTGGTTTTACAGAGAATCAGCATATTGCTCCCAATAAATTGGGTCTTAATTTTACTGGCCTCAGAAGGATGGAAAGCTGAGTCAACCTTGAGCCAGTGAGATTCAAACTGCAGCCAGAAGTCAGCAGAAGTAGCCTGCACTATTGCATTCTAACCACTGCACCACTATGGCTCACTGGCATGGTGGTCAAAATGCATACTATGTATTTGGATACTGGGCAGTGGATACACTGTTGTTAAGTAGATGATTTGCCTGAAATAAATATAAACAGTACAGTCCTTCGTCTTTTACTAATCATTACATTCCTCCCCCTCCAGTCCCACATTTCAAATTTTCATAGAAAATAAGCCAATTTGCTTTTGCCCTTTTGCCCACCCTAGAATGCCCACAAATAGCTTAGCAAAATTGGAGCAAAGTTAGTTGACTTCTAGGCAGCTTGACCCCAAAAATTGTAATGATTTCCTTTCTCATTAAGGTAAAAATAATAATAGTCCATAAGAAAAGGCAGCTTGTTGAGTTGTAGCAGGTATCTAAACTTAAAATGGCCTCATATTTTTTTTTTGAAAAATATATATACTGCACCTTAAGTACAATATTATTTCTTACATGCCTCCTAGCCAATCTGGTTGACTGTTGTCATGTCCCACAAGCATGATCTTTAGCCTTGCGGACTGCACTTCCCTGCCTAATTCAGCACATCTGATAAACAGCCCTGTTGAAAAAAACTATAATTTATTACAAACTAGATTAATTAATGCTGCTCACTTTTTCTCTGGTCTTTCGCAAAGCATTTGAAGAAATTTGTACTAGCTTATTCTAAATTATCATAACTTGTAGCCACAAAATGTTCATAAAAATTAAATATATGTTGGAAATTAAACACTTCATTTTCAATGACTGTTAAAACAGATATAAATCTAGATACAAATAAATAAAATCTCTAAATTTTCAAGACATTGCAACAAGTTGTATTTTTTTTCTCTTAGTACAATTAAACATCATATTATTCTTCCGTGTCAGTGCCTATTCAGTTAGTAGTCAGAATAGTCTTGCCTGTTTAAACTAGCATATAAAACAAAACTTTTTACAAAATAAAATAAAATAAAAGCATCATTGCATCAACCCTAACCATCAAATCTTTCTCAGATTGATTTGGAAGTACTCTAAAGTCTTACCTGGCTACAGAAGCTTTATTGATATGTGAGAAACAGCTAAACAAATTTCTGAATTATCTACCTACCAATGAGCATTTGTAGATCAGCTAATGGAAAAGGATTTATCAAAAGGAAACTATATTTTTCTGCTGCTGATGCCTTAAAACAGCTTAATTTCCATTATCTTCTGCCTTCTCCTTTAGGGTATCTCTGATAGGGGATCATCAAAATCTTCACTACTTTTTGCAAAGTTTCTCATCTTCTCATGTCATCTGCTAGACACTGATTCTAGTTATCTCCTTAGTGCCTCACAGTAGCTTTGAAATATCCCTATCCAGAGGAGTGTAAATCACAGAATGTGAGTCCTGGAGAGATTTTGAAGATCAGCTTGTATAATCCACAGACCAGTGCAAGAATTCATTGCTATAGAATACTTGACAAAAGGTTATCCAGCCTCTGTTTAAAAAAGTTTCCATGAAGGAGATTCCATCATCTTTTTTTTATATTAGGAAATGTACTTCCTTGTAAATTAAATCTGCTTTTTCTTGACCTGTATTTCTGGGGCAACCCTGAATAATTCAGCTTACTTTCTCATAACGCCATTTCAGATACTTGAAAACAGTTATAGCTCCCCGTAGTCTTCTCTTCTTGAAGTGAAACATATCCAACTTACCCATCCATTCTTCATAGATTTTCCTTTTTGGATCTGTTATCATCTTGATTACTCATCTCCAGCCATGCTTCAGTTTTTCCGTGTCCTTATTAAAATGTGGTGGTCAGTATGTGATGTGCAAATATTCTAGGGGTCATTTGACCCAATGCAGTACTAACAGGATCATGACATTATATTTGTGTTAAGACTACATAAATATTTTGGTAGTTCCTTCATTGATTTCCTCTAAGAGAAATACCAAATATGCTTTGTATTTTCATTTGATGGGAAATTAAGGAAAATCTCACCAGGTATCTTTTGTAATACCAACAGGCAATCAAAACCCCACCCGAGCAAGAAAGCATTTAACTTTTTAAAAAACCTGTGTGTGCATGCATGTATGCATGGAGATGTACCTTTGTGAAAAATCTGATCAATTCCTCAATTCTACTTTTTGTTAAACAAAAGTAGGATTGAGGAATTGATCAGATTTTTCACAAAGATACATCTCCATGCATACATGCACGCACACACAGATTTTTTAAAAAATGTTAAATATCTTTCTAAATCCATTTTTTTTTGTCCTGGGAAAAAAAGATGTTGATAAATTGTTCTGCTAGGAAATGCAGCATGAGAGTAATAACTTCAGCTGTATTAATCAAATCACATTTTTCTTTGTTATAGGCAACATGTTTGATCTTCCAAAGGTCAAGCATGTAAATAAAACAGTTCAATTCCATTATCCTAGGCATAATGTTGCAACAACCCCCCCCAAAAAAAAAGTAACTAGTGTAGTAGGCCCACAAGATGAGAGAACCTTATTCAAGTTTAAGATATAGTGGTTTTAAGAAAGGGTTCAACTTTTGAGGCCCCTGAATCTTTAATTCCTCCTATTTGGCCAATAAATTATATTTTTAAAGTTTTAGCATAGGGGTAGGATTAATAAATAAATGCAAAATAAAACTCATCCAGGCCTTTTCTATTTTTTGGAAGGAGATCCCTTGCCCCCCAGAAAAAAAATGAATACAGTTAGTTAGACAAAATTATTGACCCCTTCCTTTTGCTGTTCCTAGCCTGGTGTCTTAATCAATAAAACAAATTTGCTCCTACAATTGTCTTTAGTGCTTGCAAAAAGAACTGCCTAATAAAATCTGTATAGGGACAACCAAAACCTTAGGCCCAATTCATGCTTGTTCATTATTTTACTGTTATGCCAATATAACAATTGAAGTTTATATGTCCTTATATCTTAAGATAGGTAAGGAGTCCATGCAGATTTTATTCTGCTAGTCATTTCCTACTACAGGGGCAGTGTTGATCTCTGTTTTGAGGCCATTGAGCCAGTGCTGTCCAAAGATATTTCCACGTTCATGTGGCCAGCATGGTATCATTGAGCATTGTTACCTTCCTGTTGAAGTGGTATCTATTTATCTACTCGCATTTGCATGCTTTCAAACTGCTAGGTTGGCAGGAGCTAAGGCATCCCATTGTGTGAAACTCAAGCATCGAACCTAGACTGCTGGCTTTCCAGTTGATAAGCCCAGCATCTTTAACTGCTGAGCTACCACGCTGCCCTATTTCAATATCACTAATAAAAATAATTACACAATGATCACAGGGTGTGTGTGTAGATATGCCTCCATTTTTCTCTCCTATATGGAAAAATATGTTTTTATGTTTTATGGCTATTTGACAGAGTTATTGAAGAAACATGCAGACAAATTGCAAAGAAAAAATAAAATAAAATTTAATAATGAACTGTTACTCAGCTTTCACCGTAAAGCAGATATTTCTCAAGTGCAAATTATAAACTATTTGGCTTTTAAAAAATAATATTAAGCATTTTTAGTTGAACGCTATAATAATAAAATCTGAAAAAAATCTGAACAAGCATCGATGCAAACAAGAAGCTTCCTAGTTTTATATTCGAACTTACAATAGCATTAGAGTTACTGCTATTGTATTAAATTGGTTCACTAGAAGTATGGCAACCTTACTCTAGGCTAAATATATTTAACCATATTCCAGAAAGAGTGCAGCTGTTATCACTATGTTCAGCACATGGATGATCTCTACCTACCTGTCTCAACAATTTTTGCACGGAACACTGTAATTCCTAAAAGACTAAGATGTTCTTACAAGAATATCAACCTCATTCCTAGCATTACCAATGTTAGCGGCAGGAACAAGAAAACTCTTTTCTCAGCACCATCATTCCATAAACTGAAATTGCTCTGCCTAATGCCAAATATCTACTTTAAAATGACAATTGGACTTTAAATGATACACTAATAGAATTTTTGCCTATTATGGAATGTCGGCTAGTGGGGACTAGGAGATGTGTCTTTTCAGCTATTATCCCAGCCATCTGGACATTCTCGTGTCAGCGTTGAAAATAAACCCAACCCTGCTGGTCTTGAAGACATGGCTCAGGAGTAGGCACCTGGGGTCTGAAGGACCCTGTTTCCTGGCCATATTGATATCTATGGTGATTTTTTTTCCAGCTTTTGTGTGTATTTAAATATTACATCCAGTTTTAGTCACCACAATATAAAAAAGTCTAGAAAGAGAACAGAGAAGAGCAACACAGATGGTTAGGGAACTGGAGACTAAAACATGGAAGAACAGTTATTAAAATTGGGTAGGTCTACTTTAATGAAAAAGCGGACCGGAGTGATAGGATAGCAATGTTTGAATATTTGAAGGCTGCCATAAAGAAGAGTGGGTCAACCTATTCTTGAACGCAGGACAAGAAGGGGTCAAAATTAATCAAGGAGAAAAGTAACCTAGAACTAAGGACAAATTTCTTGACTGTTAGAACAATTAATCAGTGGAACGTCTTGCCTCCAGAAGTTGTGGATGCTCCAAGACTGAAGGAATTTAAGAAGAATAGGACAATCATTTGTCTGAAATGCTATGGGTTTTCCTACTTGAGAAGGGGATTAGACTAAAAGACCTTCAAGGTCCCTTCCAACTCTGTTATTTTGTTATTCTGACATTCTATTATATTTAATTTGTATTACATTATAATTGTTTTTACAATTATTCACCACCCAGAGTCACTTGTTTAAGATCAGTGACTATAGAAATTGAATAATTAAATAAATATTTCAAGGAGGTTGTTATAAATTGTTTGGCATGTATGTATAAAGTTTTATAACACCCAATAAAAACTTTAAAGAGAAATTCCTAAAATTTTTGGATTAATAGATTTTTTTCTAGTGAGAAGATTATTGTCGGTGATAAGATTTGCGTGTGAATTGAGTGAATTCTCATAAACTCTTTGATATTCAAATAATATTAAAAAGATATTTACATTACAATTCTTAGGTTATCTCTACTCAATTGCATGAATGTTAAAAAAGACAGAGAAAGAAATACATTACCAAAATGATAAACACCTCTCTTTCTCAACCTCTTATCTTATTCAAAATGTTACCTGTGAACCTTTAAAAATATAAGCCATCCTTTTAAAACTGTAAAAGGGACTACAAAAACAACTACCAATTTCAGCCAGCCCAAATCCACAACCATTTGTTCCCCTAACCTCTATTTTTCAGCTTTCCTGTTATCTATCTCTCTAATCAATAACAGTATGTAGTTAAATGCCAATTTAAAATTTTTACTTCAGTGCAGGAAATTAATTAGTTTATTCTTGTTTAATAGTACTCAAGGTTTTGGTTACCAATCTCCCTGCCCTCCCCAAATTTAGCAGAGGTTCTTAAGTATATCATTATTTAAACCAGGTATGTTTTCTTAGGGGATGATATATTTTTAGTTATTACTTTAACTCTATATAGAAATATGCAATTTATAATATATAATTTCTAGTAATATATATTTTTTGTGCTTGTTTCCCAATTTGACAATTTTTAACAAGTGAGTGGATTATAAAGTTTTAATGTAACACATGCAAATGAGCAACTGCATACAATCTGCCAACTATCAAAGTGAAAACTCAGATAAAATAACATCTTCTGTTTCTATGACTTAACAGTTACACAGTGTAAGGACATAAATGAAATCACTAGCGTTATTAGATTCTCTCCAAACGCTCAGAAGAATAGATGCAGAAAGGTTTTTTTCTTGCTTTACTCTTGAATTTAACTTTAAAAAACAGTACAAAATATATATAGGTCATGAGCCAGGCACTTCTCTGTTCTATTTATGATCTTTGTGATTCCCCCGCCCCCATTTAATGTGTTCCTTCATACTGGGGAAAAAAATGTTGTATTCCCAGTGATTCAGATCAATGTCATTTCTATAAAGCAGATATTTTTGGAAGTATCCTCAAAAATCCTAACTTCAATGAAACTTTCTCTGCTTCTTCTTCCAATTTAGTACTAAATCATTGATTTATTTATATCTTCACATCATCTGAGAAATCTAATTAAAAAAACCTAATTGTTTAATTACCAATTTCACTATATCACGGGCTAATAACATATTTAAAGATGTGACTGCTCAAAGCAGATGCAAGAGAAAGAAATAGAAAAGAACAAATTGCTTGTGGTTTAGGCTTCCGGTACCATGTGAATGAAAATAAATAAAAGCATGTTAATTATTTGGAGATGAATTTCAGATAAATCAAAATACAAATGCAAATTAAATCTTGAATTTGTTTACATAATTTTATTTTTTTTAAAAAACCTATCTAGAACTGATATATTCTTAGTAGCTTTCAAAGAAACTTCTTTGGCATCAAGGGACACATGGATTTATCTACAGTAGTCTCACAAATTTAAGCAAGAGAAAAGATTAACAATACTTTTAGCTATGAATGTGCCAAAATAATGTAATTGACATTTGGCAATCATGTTAAATTTGAATGCATGAAATATTTCCTAAGACATAAGGGAATTAAACATGTTTCAATTGCAAATAATATTTCCTATGTATAAATGGGATATTTCTCTTGGCAAAGGATACTCCATCAGAATAAACCTGTCACATAATCATAATAATCTTATGCTGCATAATAATAATCTTATTGTGCAATCTGACTGACTGTGGAAGGATTTCTTTCTATGAAAAATATTTAGGTCTGCTAGCTTGCTTCACTATTAGACAATAGAATCTGTCTGTTATGGACATTTTAATGCTACATCTCAACAGTACATAGATATGATGTGTATCTTTCCTGATCCAGAATGTATTTACTATATATAAAATTAGTACTGCTCCAAGTATTTTCACTGCTAACAAAAGGCATCTAGATCATGCCCTACAACTAGGAAATGTATTGTTCTTTGAATTAGGAAGAAGGGTGTCTTCATGATAATATTCTGCATCTTCTTGGGGAAATTTACTCTCTATTAGGAGCAATTGAAAAGAATTAATTTAGATCATCATTTAAATATGTGGTCATGGTTCCAGAAGAAACATAATCATCCTCTGTCCAGAGTTTCAACACTTCCAGGCATCTTTTCTTGGGTTTATTCATCTCTCTCCATCTGAACTGTTTCATTATTGTTCTCCATCTTAAAAGTGGTCCATTTCATGTCTGAGTTTTGTAGCTGCTCCACAATAAGAAATCTCAGGTCCTGTATTTGCTAATTCCACTGTCATTTTAGAGGCATAACAACATTACTTATTTGATAGATTGTATATCCTTTCTTCTCTGTCATTTGATGGAATTCAGTATGGTTTTGAGGCAGTTGCCAGTAGACATGCCACCTTCAAAAAATATGACTTTTTATCACTTCCTTTTGCATTATGCTTTGAAAATGAAGAATTGTTAAGGCATGCCATATGGCATCCTGCTTTGTGGTTTCATTATTCCTTAGGGATTCAATACTGAACAATTTTCAAGTTTTAGCTTCATAACCAAGTGAGCATGTGCTTTGGATGCAGAATGGCCAGACTCAAACCTTGGTTACAATCCATCTTGAAGTACAGATGAAAAACTCATTTCTGAAATCATGGAGAGGAACTGCCCAGTAGTACCATTAAATCTACACTAGATGGACCAATTGCTTGACTCAATGGAAAACATTTTCTTACATTTCTTTTTTTATTGCTGTAAATTCTGCATTATTCTGAAGGCATGCTAGGTCAGGAAACTAATTAGGAGTAGAGTTTTGGATAACCTAACTTGCAGTAGTTCATCTCCAGATTATACTATTATAATGGGATAAAGCTGAGGATTTATTCCAGAGTCTGAACACTTGGAACACCTGAACACATTGAACACATGGCATTTACTTCTGAGTAAACATCTTAGGTTTATCTCTCCTTCAAAAACTGTAACATCTTAGTATTGGTGTTTGGCTATTGCAATGTTTTCCGATATCAGGAGCTTCCAGTTTTGTGGATTTCAAATCTCAGAACTCTCAGCAATAGTCATGCTGGTTAGAGATTTATGGCAACTGAGTCCAATCTGGAGTTGCTAAGGTTGATAAGTACTGAACTATTATATTCAAATGGTTACTAAAAATTAACATTAATCAAGTATATGTTTTAAAAAAATACATTCCACATTTTTATTGGATAGAAGTTCGCAAGATGGAGAAAAGCATCATTTGATACATTAGCATAACATAGGAATTATTACATTGGTGATTGCTATGTAGGCATCTTATCCTAATGGAACAATAGGAAGACAATTTCCAAATGCAGTCTTGACTCTTAAATGGAAATGAATTACTATCTAAAACAGATTTACATTGGTGTCAAGTTCAGTCTATATCTTAGTTAATATATTTCTGTCTTGACAATCTTAAGCTTCAGCCACATTTAGTCAATTACGGACCTTGGACACCGATTTAGAACTTGTAATATTGTGTGTGGGGTAAGAATAAAACAGAACTGAGTAATATCCACTTACTGCTTTTACTATCCTGAATCTCTAAGGTTTTCCGCTTATTGGAACGTTTACATGGTCTTTAAAAGTATCTATATGTGATAGTCATTTGCACACATTCACATGCACACATGGATTCTTCAATATAATTAAGGCATATTGCATCTATGTAGAAATGGGAATTGCCTAATGACAGTTGAATATGTAAAAGAAAGTGACTGCAAAGTATTTCAAAGTTATAAGAAAGTTTTGTCAGGAATTAGATTGCTGATCATAGTGTCATAGATGCAGTAAAAAAATCCTAAATATAGAAATGTGAACCAGGCTCACTATTGTGGTAATCTGCAGGTATAAATGTTAGTGTTTATAGGAGATTTAGTTTTTAATAGCAGAAATCCATTTTTTTTCCTATATGGAAAATTACAACCTATAATCAGTTTGCAACACTTTCAAAGTTTATAATAGGACCAACAGATGCAAAAACTGAATGATAAATGTCCATTTGGAGATCTCGCTGAAATGCAATAAATCTCCCTGTATCTCCTGATAGATACATGATGAAATATCTCTCATATCCTTTCCGCTTAATATTAATAGAAATGAATGGGTGTTCTTTTTTTACAACCGTCAGCAGTGAAATTGACTTCTAATGGTTAAATTTTCCAAGCCACTGATGCCTTAATCCAGTAGTAGTTGACATAACCAGATGAGTGGGACTTGCTGTATTATGCGATCCCTATTCAATATGTATTGCATTTTACTCAGAATGATTTCCACTGTAAAATAATTTAATTTCTTTTTGCTTTAAGCTATACTGGAGCAAATTTACAATAGTCCCTGTGAAGTCATTAGTCACAGTATAAATGTCAGTGGTATAAGTGACTGTCAAATTGCTTGAATATGAAAGAAAAATGCATGTATAATAATGCAACATTGCACATATGAGAACACTATTTTTCAGCAGGTACCAGTAAATAGAATTCAGACCATCTCATTTTACTCCTGGTGAATTTACACAATTGTAAACTGGTTACCTAGTAACTAATCCAGCAATGCTGAGTATAGGTTTTATCCACTTAAATATTTCTTTCTTTCTTTCTTTCTTTCTTTCTTTCTTTCTTTCTTTCTTTCTTTCTTTGTTTCTTTGTTT
>JANHFL010005890.1:40762-58402 GCA_032468155.1 Oxyrhabdium leporinum
ACACATGTGAACACTAATATTGGATAGAACCCCCCCCCCCACAAAAAAGGAGGCTTTTAGAGAATGGAATTCAAAAGCGAGAATGGTATAGAATCCCCTTCACAGTTTAATAAGATATTCACTTTCACTTGTATCATTATTCTTCAAAAAATAACCCTGTAATCCCTAGCACTGGGGTGGAGTCAGGATGACTAAATGGAGCTAGAGCATTTACTGACTAGACACCCTTCCTGATGCCTATGTGGAATTCACAGCAGGTAGTTATTCATTGTGCACAGAGAAATATCTGCCACTATCTATTATTGAACTCACAACCTCCTGATTGTGAGGTGAGAGCTCCATCTCTAAACCACTGTGCTGCTTGAGCTACTGTTTGTTTAATCAGGGCCAAACAAACTTTGACCTTCCTGATATTATAAAACTACCAATATCCAATATCACTGGCAAAGCCAGCTTTTAGAGTATGATTCAGTAATTGGAAAACCACAAGATCATTATTCTTGATTTAGTTAAATGGATGCCAAAGATTAAAAGTAGTATCTCATTCTCTGGGAAATATGCAACCTTGAAGGAAAGTTAAAAATCTAGGAAGCACTATTTAAGAAGGATTTACTATTGAAGTATATTTCATGCATCATGTTTTCTTTTCAAATGAAGTTTAGAATATTGGTTTAGATGTTCCATTCCTTTATCCAGAGGGAATATTTTCTATCAATTATATATTCTATGTACATTTTGCTATACCAATTTTTCCTGGTATTAAAGATATTTCAACTGTGGTGTGTGTGTGTGGTAGATGTAATGAATTCAAGATTGCAGATGTAAATGGAAGAACTCCATAATGAATATTTATTCTGTTTGCAAAAGATAAGTTAAAATATAAATAATTACATTTTGCATGGATTACGTATAGTTTATAAATTTAAAGTTTAATCACTGTGATGTATTTGTTTGTGAGAAGCTGGGTAGAAGAACAAACATATACCTGAACAACTGATGTTATTCAAGAACCACAGATATTTATTTAAATTACTTTAAAGTAATGTTGGTTTCAAATAATATAATTGAAACAAGGAAAACCTCACCAGTGAAGCGTTCCACATTATTTCCACAAATAGTCTAACATTATCTAATTAGTCTGATAATTATTAGTTTTTTTATAACACAATTTTTAATCACAGAGAGTAATTATTTTCCAGCTTTCAGAATTGTGAAACCAGCTTAACATTAATTTGTCCAGCAATGATCATGTTCTTGAATATTTTAGCATCAATATACGCACATATATATTATGATAATCACAATATTATGCTGCATCAGCATTGTCTATAACTACAAATAATATAGAACCCTGAAAAGATTTGTCCCCTACAGCACATTAGTTATGAGTCTTTACTTCAATTAATTTGTTGCAGCAGATTATTGTTCTTGGGAATCCACCCATGTACAATGGTACCTTTTCTAAAGAGCTCTCTATATTATTTCCTTTGACAAATGAGCTCTAACATTAATGATACAAACCAATGGCGAGGCATAAAAGTAGACTGAGAGATTTGGAAGTGAACTTAAAAAAAATGGTCACCCGCATTATTATTTTAAAATGCAGGTAGTCCTAGACTTACGACCACAATTGAGCCCAATATTTGTGTTGCTAAGTGATATATTTGTCGAGTTTTGCCCTGTTTTATGACCTTTCTTGACAAAGTTGAGTGAATCACTGCAGTTGTTAAGTTTGCTAAGTTGTTAAGTGAATCTGGCTTCCCCATTGACTTGGCTGGTCAGAAAGTCACAAAAGGTGATCACGTGACCCCAGAACTCTGCAATAATCATAAATATGAGCTCGTTGCCAAGTGCTTGAATTTTGATCATTTGACCATAAGGATGCCACCACAGTCGTGAAAAACAGTCATAAGTCACTTTTTTTCAGTGTCCCTGTAACCCTGAATGGTCACTAAACAAACTGTTGTAAGTTAAGGACTACCTTAAAGGAAAGTTATGTGTTTTAAGTTATAAAGATTGCTTTTTTTATTGTTGAGAAATATTTGACTATATTTTAAATTAATTAGGAATATGTATACACAATAACTCCCCCTCCCCAACTCCTGCTATACTGCCTCATTATAGCAGAAGAATGTTTCTAGGAGAACTAAGCAAGGAAAACTAAAATCATATGTCCAAGAATATACAATCCCATCAGAATCATCCAAGGTGCATAGGTAGCTAAAGCAAACAATAATATAGGAAGATGTTGGAAGTAGATAATTACTATACATTTCATACTCTAAATGAGGATGTAATGGCAAATCACTCTTATGCTTTATCAGTAAAATCATATGGATATCAAATGATTGATAATGTTGTGCCAAGTAATAGCCCCTTAATGTCGGATGCCACTCAACATGCTACCGGGGAAGAGTTTGGAACCCAGTACTGTGAAATTAAAGCCTTTGAGACATCTATTTACCAATGTGGGAGCATGGGAATATAAGAAGCATGAACAAGGAAAAGCTCCAACAATTAAATGAATCAAGTCCACATTGACAATTTGGTGTTAGGGAATTGAGATGGACTGGAACTGGATACTTATAATCAGAAGATTGGACTGCTTACTACTCATTTCATGGAAAATGAATAAATCGTGTTGCTTTGAAGAGGCTGATACATTTTATGATCAAGTTCAATTTGAACTTGACAAAAATACAATGACACTGCTGCTTCTAGTGAAAATGTGGAATAGTCAATGTATCAATATTAAGGATAGAAAAGAAGTAGGACCATATGGCCTAGGGAACTGAAATGATGCAGGACAATGCGTGATTAATTTTTATCAATTCAAAAACTTCTTTGCTATAACGGGTCTTCAAACAATCTAATTGATGATTCTATGCATGGACATCAACAGAAGGGATATATTAAATCAAACTGTCTATATTGTTGCTAAAAGGGGTTAAGGATCAAAGAAATGACCCGGAACTGACTGTGGAATAGATAGTTCATATGTAGGGTCCAAATTAAGCTAAAGGAGAAGAAAGCAAATCAATTCCCACTATATGATACTTAGCATAAACACCATTTTCAGGGGGGACATCAGAAATCCCTTTGAGGTCCTGAACCTTATTGATCAGCAACCAGAAGAACTGTGAAATCAACCTAAGTAGGTAATTAAGGAGGAATATCAAATAGCCTGGCAAAAAGCAAAAAGCAGAGTGTATGTCAGAACTAATGGTGGAAATTCCAAGGAAGACAAGAGAATTCAGACTAAAAGGACAAAAATCTTAGGAACATGCTTAACAAAGAATTTAAGTTAGCTGTTCAAAGAGACAAGAAACAATATTGCAGCATTTGAAAAGATATCAAAGATTAAAATGTACATGGAAAAAAAACACCAATGAGAACCTTCCAAAAGATCTCTGAACTCAGAAGGAGGTTACAACATCAAATTGGTACATTAAAATATACCAAATAATAATTGATTTGAAGATGGAAGGAGAATGTTGACATTTTGTGCAATAAAAACAGTCAACATCCAAGATATTTTAGGTATAAGTATAAATATTTATAAGAACCTCTGGTATTAGCAGATGAAGATAGGGCAGCATTCAGGTTATTACCAAGTCAGAAGGCTACATATATCTTTGTAGTATCTACAAAAAAACATGGTGAGCAACAGAAAAGAATCAGTAAAAGTTTTAACAAAGATGTGGCAGCAACACTGTTGAATGACACTTTGGCCAATAGGCTGGAATAAAACAATCTATATACCATAGCAAAGAAAGGAGACTTAGTAGAGTGTGCAAACTATTGTACAATATTCTTAATTTCATATGCTAGCAAAATAATGCTTGATCATTCAATATGGTAACAAACATATAAAGCTACAGAATTTACTTAAAAAGTGGGAATCTCATTTTTATGCAACAACTGTACACCAAACATAAGTCATTGCTTAGACACAGAGGAGTTCCAGGTTGATGAAGGAGTGAGAAAAGGCTGCATACTCACTCCTTGTTTATTCAATTTATTTGCAGAATATATCCCAAGGGAAATAGGATTGGAAGATGATGATTGAGGCTTTAAAATTAGAGGAGGAAACATCAATAACCTGTGCTATGCTAATGATGCTCCTCTGCTGAAAATGTAAATATCTGCAAGCTCTAGCAATGAAAGCAATGAAAGTAAAGAAACACAGTGGGGGTAAAAAACAGGAGTAAAATTAAATGTAAAGAAGACCAAACTAACCACAACATATATAGTAACCAGCCACAGAAATGACTGTGAAGATATTGACGTGATGGATCTGACTATCAACAGTAGTAAAAAATAAGCAGTCAAGAAACATGCACTTGGTAGGGCACCAATTAAAGTCTTGTAAAAATATTCAAATGCCATGATGTGTCTATCTCTACAAAGATTGCAATTGTTTAATCTATGGTATTCCCTTTGACATTCTATGGAAGCAAATAATGGACTTGGAGAAAACTCCTGAGAATATCGTGTATAGCCAAGTGAAAAAAAAATAAACAAAATCAGTGCTGAATTCTTATTCAAGGCACAAATGACCAAGCTCAAATGGTCATATTTTGGATGCATTATGTGAAGACCTAGATCTCTAGGGAAGTCACTAGTGCTTTGGAAAGGTGAAAGAAAATAGAAGAGGATGAGCAGCAGCAAGGTGGATGGACTCAATTATAGAAGCAACAGATACACTGCTGGAAGATGTGAAGGACAAGGTTAATGACAAGTCTTCCTGGATAAAATCTATGTAGACACCAAGATTTGACACTGAGTTGATAGTACATAATCAACCAATGCTTCATGTATTTGATTTGAGATGTTAATCCAGGTTAGGGTGAATACAGCCTGTAGAACTAACCAGTGGGTAAGATTAGATCCTTTTCTTTAATATGCTGTAATATACTGAGTCCAGAACATCTCAAGAAATGTTTCTCTTAACAGAATCATAGAAAACCTTTCTCGGATTTCATTTTTCTCCACAAATAGCATCTATGAACATTAATGATGGAACTTTCTTTTTTGCAATGATCAGCATATAAAATAACCTTCAAAGATATAAACACTCATAACTTTTCAACAAGCAGAAAAAGCTATTTCATTTCTGTGGGTTGTTCTTGAAGGCTACACTTCATAAAGCTTCTGGCTTCTCCAGTGGTTTTTCAACTTTGCCAGGATATCTCTCTGATGTTGCTGCTTTAAACATTTGTGTTTTTATTTTGATGTGTTAATTGTCCACTTGCTTGGGGTTTTTTTGCTCAAATACTTTAAGATATAAAGGGGGGGCAATTATTACACAGCACATTTAGCGTCAATCTTTCAACATTGTTTCTAAGTCCATACTACACTCCAGGGACAAACTGGGCCAATGGCTGCTTTCTATATTTTGAACTCCTTCCAAATATTCAACTGCATATTAAGGAGGCAGGAACAGATTCTGTAATAAGACACTGCCCGTATACACTTATGCAAGAATCTGTATTTTGTCCTCTTGAAGATGCACAATCTGTAATCATACAATTTATTCAGAGGAAATCTTTTCACACATCAGCTAATATTGTGAAGATAAATCTTGCAAGTTTACTCATGCATGGGTAAGGCAGAATTTGAAAATAATAACTTTTTTTTTTTAAAAATAACAGTCTGGTAAATAATAGGCTACACCAGCTTTCTTTACACAACAAAATATTTCTTGCAATAACTTCATTACATGAAAAATTCAATAAACCCAATTCCACTTAATAGGGATTGTACTTCCATAATATTATCTACAAAGGAAGATAGTGTTAACAATCTCAATGTTGTCTTATTTAATACAGCTAATAAGAAATCCTGAAACACTCTTTAAAATAAAGGCGGGATAGCATCTGCTTCAGACTTCAATTTAATTGATGCTAAAAATCTCAGGAGGTCTACCATTTCCACAATTGTTCCACACTGAGGTACGTGTAGAAAAGCCATAGCACACAGTATTTTTATTTTCCAGTAACACATTATTTATGAAACCATATAGAGCAGCATCATGGTATTTCTCCCAGGCAAGTCTGCATTTTCTCACAATATTGATTTTGAAATGACAGAGCCTCTGTACATTCACTTCAGGTAGCAATTGTTTCTGCAGTTTCACTTCATGGTTGAAGCATCAGGACAATAAACAGATGTGCTTGTATATACATTTAATGTAGAAGGAAATGGAGAGAAGGGACATTTTGGAAAGCACCTGTGAAAGAGGGGAAGAAAAGAAAACAGAGGAGCTGATGATCTACAATTAATGGAATTGATAGAAAGGCTCAGCAATGAACAAGAAAGATTTACATATCAGATATAGGTTGAGAAAACAGGGAAAATGGGTCAGTTCCCATTGTAATGTAAATGCACTTGAGGTGTACATAGCACTTCCAAAATTTCCACACAAACAATACATTTCAACCATAAAACTATCTTATCTGGATGTAAAAATCAATATCATCAGAGCAAAGACTTAGAATTTTCTGAGGCTCTTTGTTGCCATCTAGTACTAGCCCAGATTTTTGCAGCCAATATGAGGAAGTTTTATTCCATGGTGATACTTTCATCGTCCAAAGTTTATAATGTAGTTTGCATAAAAACCAGTAAGTAACACTAAAAAGATATTAGGGAAAATTACTTTCAAAAAAATAGCAATAAACATATTGGATCAAAACAGTGCAAATGAAGCAAAAGAAAGGCCAAATATACTCAAGGTAATTTTTAAAATTACCTTTTTAAATATTTGTTATTAGTCACATTAAAACTAAAGGACTAATTAAACAAGAGGTATTTTTTGCTCCTCTCTCTTCTCTGCCATGTATCTATTCCCAGTTGTTGTCCCAAGAATCAGCTCCAAAGAGTCTACCAATTCTCTAGATTAAATTGTTGAGTGTCTATATTTAAACAAGGGAAGAAAAACAGGACAAAATGTGTTCCACTGCTAAATACTCTTCCAACTGTAAATAGGTAGTCTTTATATAACAACCATGCATTCAGTGACTGTTCAAACTTGCGATGGGACAGAATGATTGCTGGTTGTGACCAGTCCTCAAATTCTGGTTATCACAGCATCCCCATGATCAGATGATTATGATCTGCCAACTCAGCACTGCTTCTGACTGATGCAGGGCCCCACAATCACATGATCACAATTCGTGATCTTCCCTGTTGACTCATTGCTACCATTGCATCATCATTACAACATTACAGCACCTGGCCAGCTATTAAATTATCTTTACCCTGACACTCTAAATGCCCCTCAACATCATAACTGTAGATAAGATTCCCTAATAGTTTGATCACCATCAATGTTTTGCTTGACACTATGCTGGAGATGTCAGCAAAGAAATCAGAAAGAAATTAATTGGATAGTAGTGCTGAAAGACTGGAAACACACAAAAAAAGGCCTGAACTATTCCTTGGATTCTTTGCATTCAAAGAAAGGAATAGCAACTGAATTTCAATTGCCTCAGTGATGGCTGAGTGATTCTGCAAGATAATGTATCATCAGTGAAGAAATGGCTTGAGTCAGAGGAATAGTGTAGGGCACTTTAAAAGGATGCCTACTATTTTAAATAGGAACAGAGAAAACCAATGAGGAAAAAAAAAGTAAAAGAACCATGACTATGGAGATTCTCAATCATCCAGGTCATGGGTGCCGTGCTTTTCCAAAAGGCAACTGAGTTTTCTTGGGTTTTTTTTTTCCCTTGAATATGTTTTGCTTCTGATCCAAGAAGCTTCTTCAGTTCATCTAATGGTTCTTGAACTGAAGAAGCTTCTTGGGTAAGAAGAGAAACATTTGCAATGAAAAAAACAAACAAACAAGAAAAACACTTTTGGTAGAAGAACCATCATGAAGAAAGTAAAGATATTTATTTTTACGCTTTGCTTATGCACCTAAAATATCTGTTAAGATCTTGAGAAAGAAATGTTACAGAGGCCATATATAGGTAGATCAATACAAAGGGCTGCTGTTGCCTTTAAAGTTCTGAATGACCTAAAATCTGCAATCTGTCAATAAATAAATAAATAAATCTGAATCATCAAAGAACCACCAAGCTTTTTTTTATCCCATTGATAAATAAAAGATTGGTGGAATCCAGGTACAGAGCATTCTCAACTGAATACTGTAACTATAAAACTTTCTCTTTGTGGAAATCTGCCAACCACTATTTTCCCATTTTAGATGCAGACTGGAAAACCTTTTTATTCCACTCAATGGAATAAAATTTATGACCAATTTCATACTTCTTGCTGAGTTTTTATATCATTTCTTTTTCTGAGTTTTGATCCGCTGTTTGTTGAATAATTTTACATTGTGGGGGAGTTTTTTAATTTTATTTTTTGGTCATACTTTCTTTCTTGTTTGTAAGGCGTCTTACACTTTTTTAAGCACAATAAGAAGCAGCAAAAGGCCAATTATGATATTTTACCCAATTATGATATAGATGGAAGCTATTAACAGAATAATTCAAAGCTCTTTTCACTGAAACATGTTGCTGACATTCTTATCCTGCAATTCACAAGTTTCGGAGGTCTGCAACAAGAAGAAAAGAATGAAAAGAAATATATCCAACAAGCAGTTCTGTAAAGAAAATTCAATTCAATCTTGTGTTTGGTTGAAAAGTGTACTCTGGTCTAATGGGGGGGGGAGGCGCAGTTTTGCCTCCCCCCCACCTCTGGAAACTTATCTTTTCAGCTAATCATGAGACCATCAGGCAGCTTTTTAACAGCTTGTATAATATCTGAATTGCTTACAGTGAAAATTAGACTCAGAATCACAAACTGATCAGCTCTATGGAAATATAAATGTAGAAAGACAGAAAACAGGTAGCAGAAAAAGACCTAGTAGTCGATCAAATCTTCCTATTGGGGATTTTTGTTTTTCTTTCTTGTCATTCATTTATTATTTTTAATTATTCTTATGTGATTTTAATTTTTGTCAGATGATGGATATGTGTTTATCCCAAGCATGTTTATATTCAGTTACTGATGGTTGGCCCACTACCTCCGCTAGAAGTTGGTTCCAAGTTTCTACTACTCCTTTCTTTGAAGTAATACTTTACAACATTACTTTTGAACTTCCCTTCTGTCAGTCTGACATTATACCCAGAGATGGGCTGCAGTTGCTTTGGCAAGCTGTTCATTGGTCGCACGTGGGCCTGAGTGCACACGCTCGCTTCGCTCGTCTGTGCCGCTTTGGGGCTGAAACAAAGCTACAGGGTAGCAGCTGATGGATTAAAACAGCTCTGGTGAGTATAGCAGGGGCAGCGTAGAGCTCACCTGGGCAGCGTGGGCAGGGGAAAGGTGAGTTATTTAGGGACAGCTTAGCACAAGAGCGAGTGGGCAGGCCCAGACAGAGATCAGAGCTAGAGGTTCACCTGAGACTCTGTGACCTTACAGCAGCCCACCCCTGATTATGCCTCATGTTCTTGATTTTTGCTTAATATTAAAAATACTGCCTTCTAGAACCTTTTTTCACACCTTTAATATATTTAATGGTTTCAATCATTCCCCTCCCACTTTTCCCTTCTGCCCTTCAGGCTGGAAATATTCACTATGTTCAATCTCATCTGAAATGTTTTGTCCCTCAGACTTGTAGTATTTTTATTGCCCACCTCTGAAATTCTAAGCACATAGAGTTCAAGCTTCTGGAAGGGGTCATACCATGTAAAACCAAATCCAGTTAGAACTATATCTACCCAATATCTTTGACAACATAATGGGAAGAGTTAAAGGACAATGAGCTTTTAGTGTGCATCCTGTTGATTTTATATGTTACTGTATGCAGAGGAATATATTTAATGAGCACTTAAAAAAATAAAAATAAAATGGTAAATCATGGTGCTTATGATATCCAAATCTGTGATTATAGAATGTTTTCATATTAATGTGTAGCATCTTTAAATCAAATATTTATTACAAACATAAATCAGCACAGTCAAACTGTCTCCCTGTCCTTCACTGCTGCCATCTTTCTCTGGTCTTCTCATTCTGCAATCCTCATCACAATATTGCAAGTAGCCAAGGAATGCAATGCTTGCTCTTATCTAAAGACCAAAACTGAATGCTTCCAGAAAGCATTTGTGACAATCAGGTTATAAACTTTATGAAATTAAATATGGCTCTAAAAATCCAGTTGTTAAACCCTGCAATCAAGTCAAAGCCAAACAAAATCAAAGAATATAAATTTCCAGATAATTCATAATGAATTAAACATTGCACCTTCTGAATATATCTTTTATTAACTTTAAAAATTATAATTACATTTGTGTATTGGGAGGTCATTGTACTTGCTTATTTGAAAGTAATAATTGTGTTTGGAATTTGAAAAATCAACAGTACATAATGTATTGCATAAATACATTTAATATAGTGTGCACAGTTTCAGAAAAGCTACCATGGGGAAAAAACTTTTTGGCCTGGGGAGAACTTCCATGATTTCATTATTTTCTCTATTTCTGTTCTAATTTGTTCCCCTGAATTGCAACCTTGTGGGGTCTGTAAGCTAGTAAGTGTGCTTTTGAAGAACAGTAACAAGGCAATGAAACAGTTAAAACCCTTCTGACATTTTCTAATTTATTCTCTGCATAACTCTGCAAGACAAAATGAATTATAATAGTGTGTTTTTAGATAACATGTTGTTAATTTTTAGTCTTTATTGGGTAAGTTTGAAAGGGTTTATTGAATTTAAACATGTAGGCTTGCGTTGTGTTAGCCACAATCAGGGCAGAGGCCTATGCAATTTCGTCACCTAATCTATATTCTACTAGATTTATTTTTGTAACACGAGCAAGGTAGAACATTTGTGCATTGTGCCACAAGGATAACCTTAACCTGTGTTTAATGACTATCCACATCTATCAGTGAAAAGCAGAAAACAAAGCTTGATTAAAATTTTACTCCTACAGCTGTATGTCTGTGGAGATTCTCAATCATCCAACTGAAGAAGCTTCTTGGGTAAGAAACAAAACATTTTCAAAGGAAAAACAAAACCAAAACCAAGAGGGTCCTGCTGTCTTTTTGAAAAGCATCTTTGGGATTTACAGCTGTATATTGCCCTTGTCTATTTTTTCTGCGTTGTACTCTGAATCAAGCACAAAAGATGTATGAGAAGCTTTCTAACATTGTGTATGAGCTATTCCTAATAAAAGGCCAATAGAGGCATTTGTAGTTTCAAGCATCACCAATTTTGAAATATGCACACAACCAGATAAACAACAATCCCTAAAATAACAATATGCTACCAACAACAAAGACATATGCCTAATATCAATAAACCTCCAAGTTTATTTTCATAAATTGGATTATTCCTCCAAGTCATCCAGTTATAAGACAACTAATCTTGCTTTAAAAAAAAACAGAAAGAAAAAGAAGAAATAACCCTCTAAATACTTATTAAAATGGGATTATGCTCACTTGGTTGGGTTGCTTGGCATTTTAAGTTGTTCTGACAGTTATAGGAATTTTATATCAGAGCCAAGATTCTTACATTATTCCCAGCAATGGGCTAGCACGAGTTCATACATGCATAGAAAACTAGGAAAGGGTTTGCCTTTAAAGTAGATACACTTTAGCTTTCCCAGACACCTAATTTTGAAAAGCTGTTATAGAAGGGGGCTACTGATGTACAAACATTGCTTCCAATTACTTTATTACTCATTTTAGGGTTGGGTGGAGAGGAGAGGGAAGAATCATGTATTGGCTTTAGGGATTAGCTCTGTTGAATGCACATACTTAGATGCAAATGCTAAAGCTACAGGCATAAAAAGCTTCTGGTTTATGTCGGCAATAGCTGGAAAAGGGCAGAAAGCTAGAGTCAAATAGCTTAGGTGGTTAATAGAGGCTATATGTTAGGTGAACAGTCAGTGCTTTAAATAGTAATTTCTGTGTGTGGAGAGAGCTCCGTTCTATACGGCTGCCATTGTCTCACCTGATGTTTGATCTGGAACTCTGCACTCACATATTTGTGTATCTGTGTGTGTGCTTGTGTGCTAAATAACCAGGGAGATTGTATTAAAACTCTCTGATAAAAGTGCTGTAGGAGACATTCCCTAACAACTGACTGGTAATTTCTCAAGTATAACTGAGAAGTCGTATTAAAGGTAACGTAGCTGAACTTCTGTCTAATCAGATTGATTACTACTCTGTCAAGAGTAAGTTCTTAAGCAGTTATGCAGGTAAGCAGTTATATGGACTAGCAGTTATGTTGCTAGTCCATATAACAATCGGATCTTGATCAACTGAATTATGTTGAAGGTCAGTGAATGCCAAGCTTCTTTGGACTTTCCCACTTCTTTGATCTACCTCATTCTGTAATTTAATTTTGCTACACTACAGGAGTCTTTGGCATAAGAAATGTGGATGGTTCGCCATAAATCACCACAACATTACAAATGAAATTTGAATGGAACGCACAGCTTCTCTATCAACTAAAAGATTAAACTATTTAAAAAGCTAAGTGGGGATGGAGTTAGCTATAGTTATCAATGTAACTCCCGCACTGAACATCAAATTGCTTAGTTATATAATTTTATTTATCCCTATGTGAACATTTCACGTTACCACAATTCCCTTTTCCTACTCATACTGATACGTTACTGCCGGCACTCTCTCTTCTATCTGTCCCTATTTTCCCCATTCCCCAATCCTCAGACATCAACCAACTGCCTTCAGATGACCACCAGATCAATTGCATGTTGAAAGACTTGATGGCTGAGCTCAGAATGACCGAGTGTTCTGAACAAATAGATCCTGACATTAGGTGAAAACATATTCAAGGACATGCACAGGAAATATGCCTTTAACTGAAGGCTTGGCTACTTATCGTTCTCTGGCTCTGGATATGCATCCCATTCCAAATCTATGGATATCTGAAGGAAATAAATATATTCAAGTAAAGACCATTAGGCCATGTGGAGAGATTTTCCTCTGCCTGTCTTCAAAATACTGACAATATGCTGCTGTGCAGTTTGACTGAAAGTGGCTTTTAACACTGATAACAAGCTGAAATCTAGAACATATAGCTTCATTGAAAAAAAACCACAGTTTTCTCTTGTATACCTACCTAAATGAAGCAAGACTCAGGTAGCAATGCCCAACAGAATAATCATAGTCAACAAAATTAAATGCATAAGTTTGCAGCATATTGAACATTCAGCTTCGTTTTCATTGTTCCCACCTTTAATCCTTAGGCTAGATTCAATCACTGTCTTCTAAAGTCAACTTTTATTATTTTAAATCTATCTCTATCCTTTCACTATCAAGTGTCCTGACCACCTCTCTCAAGACAATACAGAATCTGAAGCTGACCAGATATAAAACACAAATGAACACATTGCATGGCAAATGATATCAATACTGCCTTGACTTGTCCTGAAAATCAGCCTAATTAAATTAATTCAGACAACACCGATTTTTTTTCCACATCTTGCAAAATAGTTAAATTGAAGTGTATTCAGTCATACAACCTGAGAATTTAAAATGCCTTGCAAGGGATACTGGGGATTGGTACTAATAACATATCTAATAACAAACCTGAACATAAGGACGCATCAACTGATTTACTCTATTCTTGGTTAGAAGGAGTTATTTTATTAAGAAAGAGAAACTTTTTTTCCAGTCTTCCCATTGGTTTGTCATTTCCATATTGGTAAAACAAACAAACTTGAATAAATTACTATATTATTTATAGTGTTGGGTGCATTTTGTATGTATTAGTACTTTTTTTTTTTTGCAAACATTTTTTTTACAATCTAAAAGTTTTTCTATCTGAATTTCTTTACAAATGGAATCTTTAGAGGCACATTTCTGTGCATGCAACCCACTGCAATATTCAAAAAATGAGCCTGAAACTTAATTTCATACTTGATTGCATATTGATTAAAAAGTATAAAATTAGATAATTTTGTTGTAAAAATCCAAGCCGAAGCATTTACCTTCTCATCCTATAGTTTTGATTTTCTTACTGTAGATGGTAGAATGCAAATTTATTTTATTTTAATAAAGCCTTTAAATAAACAAGTATTAATATAAGAAATAGGCAAGATAAATTTTAAAAAAAGTATTGACTAGGGATACTTCTTACTCTAAAAGATTTCCATTAAAAGTGAAGAGGTGACTAGGCTGCATGGGGACGTATTGCCGGCCGGGAAGCGAAGCAAGTGGCGGTGGTGGCAGGCAAGCTCTGGGGACCAAGGGGGGGTAGCTAGCTGGGCCACGTGGGGACGCAACACCGGGTGAGAAGTGAAGCAAGCGGTGGCAGCAGCAGGCAAGCTCCGGGTCCCTGGGGGGGCAGCTAGCTAGGGTTAGGATTAGGGTTAGAGTTAGGGTTAGGGGATACAGCACCGGGTAGGAAGCAAAGCAAGCGGCAATGGCAGCAGGCAAGCTCCGAGGACCATGTGGGGGGCAGCTAGCTATTAGGCCATGTGGGGACGCAGCAATGGGTGGGAAGGGAAAGGGAGGCAAGCAGCAGCAGCAGCTTACTTACTTACGCAGGCAGGCAGGCAGGCAGGCAGGCAGGCAAGCAGATCAGGAAGATCATGAGCAGTTGGGCCTCAGGCACATCCTCGTGGGAAGGCAGGCAGAGACACTGGGGTGGGGTGAGCAGTGGGCAGGGTGTGAGGGGCGGGGCCAGCTGGAAGTGATATTTGCCAGTTCTCCAAACCATTCAAAATTTTCCCTACTGGTTCACTGGAACCGGTGTGAACCGGCTAGATTTCACCTCTGGTAATACTGCTTTTATACACACACACACACACACACACACACACACACACATATATATATATATATAAAACCTGTCCATTTTGGCACAGTCTAGTATTTCCTTTATTTTCTTTATTACCTTTTCATCTATAGGTATACTTTCATTTTTCCAGTTTGTGTGTATATAATTCTTGCTGCAGTTATTACATGTAACATTAAATATATAATTATTTTGTTGTATTTCCCCGGTAGTATACTTAGTAAGAACAATTCTGGTTTTAAATCTATTTGTTGTACTCTCATTTCTTCTAACCACTTTTTTATCTTTAACCATTATTATTTTTTTGCCATTGGACAAGTCCACTACATATGGTAATAGGACCCCAGTATCTATTTACATTTCCAGCATTCTAGTGATACGTTTTGGAACATTTTTGCCATTCTTGCTGGTGGCAAATGCCATCTATAGAACATTTTGTAAAGGTTTTCTTTGTATGTTGTTGACATTGTTAGTCTGTAATTTCTTTCTCAGAGTTTTTACCAATTGTCTAGTTCTATGTTATATCCAAAAGTTTTGGCCCATGCTATCATGGTTTCTTTTACATGTTCTTCCTCCATTTTAAAATTTGATAATTATAAATTTTCTTTTTCTTTTTAATTTGTCATCTGTCCCTAGAAATATCTCATTTAATTCTAGGGGTTCCTTATATAATCCATATATTTCTGCATCTTTCTTATGTCTCATTTGGATTTGAATATGTGGCCACCAGGCCAGGTTGATTCCCTGATTTTTTAGTTTCTGTTTTGATTTTAAGTCCCCTTGTTCATTTAGGATATTTTTGTACCTTATGATTTTTTTTCAGTTTTAGAACGTTAGGATATATTAGCACTTCCATCAAGGATAGCCAGACCAGTATTTTCATGTAACAATTCTGTTTAATTTTTTCCCATTCTGACAGCAGAGCATTCCTGATATAGTGCTTTTGGAAATATCTGTGTATTTTACTTTTTCCATACCATACAATGCATGCCATCCCAATTGTAAATAGTGCCCTTCTAATGTCAATATTCTTTTATTCTTCAAATTTATCCACTCATTCTTCCATGTGAGCACTGAGGCCTGGTAATAGAGCTCCCAGTCTGGTAGTCTTCTTTTCTCTTCTCAACATAGAATCAATTGTTGGTTGCACTAGATGACTCCAGATCTAACTAGCTCCTAAGCAATTTAGATTTGTTTGTTTGTTTGTTTGGGGGGAAAAAAGCCAGTGGGCTTGAGGGTGCTTTAGGGAAGATATTTGTTTTCCTTCCCTCTGTGGTACCCAATAAGAAAAATATCCAATTCTCTAAGTATGAATATAACAGAACACTTTGAAATGGAAAAACAGAACCAATTCTATATAGCAGCACTTCTTAACCTTTGCAACTTTAAGATGGGCAGATTTCAACTCCTGAGATTTGACGTCCACCCATATTAAAGTTACTAAGGCTGAAAAACACTGATATATGGAGAGAGTATTACACAGATATATGAATAACTTTAAACAACAATAATTCAGTGAGATGAATCTCATTTTGTTCTACAAGGAGACTTTTTCAGAGCCAGCAGTTTCTAGTCAACATGCTAAATGTGAAGTGAGCTTTAGAAGCATAGTATGTATTTAAATAAACCAACTCACTTTCTTACCTTGCAAAATGTCCATAGTTTTGCCAAATCTGACAGGGCAGTTTCTTCCATTTTCCTCTTGGTAGCTTGACTGGTCTAGGAACTTGTCCATCCCAGCCTATTTAAATACAAATTCAATTTCATTTTCTGGCTCTTCAAGCCACAACTATTAGCAATAGCAATAGCATTTAGACTTATATACTGCCTGGTAGTGCTTTTACATTACACTCTTACAATGTCAGCATATCGTCCCCAACAATCTGGGTCCTCACTTTACCAACCTCAAAAGGATGGAAGGCTGAGTCAACCTTGAGTCCCGTCAGGATCGCACTCCTGGCTGCAGACAGAGTTTGCCTGCAATACTGCATTGTAACCACTGTGTCACCAGGACTCTTCTTTCATACATCTACTTCATTACTCATTTTGAGAGATTTATTTTAAAATTAATAGAATAGAATAGGCATTTCACCTCTTTCTTCCCATTTGCTAAATAAATCCCAGCTCTTCTTATTGTACATATTGTTTGATCAAGATCTCTTGACTGACCCATTTAAAAATCCAGTTGTTAACATGCCTGGAGGGATAATTGAAATAATTACAACTGTAAGCATTATGTGAGTAATGAGTAGATTTTTGACCTCTTCCTTCCATTTCTATCCATTTGCTAAATAAGTGTCAGCTTTTGTTTTTATCATATCTTCAATTGGATCAAGGTCTCTTGAATGAGTCATTTAAAATCTAGTTGTTGACATACTTGGAGGAATAATGGAAATATTTACAGTTATAAGCATTATATTGATTGTACTGTAAAGACTTACAAACGCTTAACATTTAGAGCTGTACACACACGGTTCTATTTGGCACACACATGTGTTTGCTGCAAAGAGACAAACAAATCAATACATCATGTGTAACTTCCATGAGCTTGATTTAGCTCTGAAAGGTGGACTTTTGATTCAGGAAGAAACAAGGATAGAAACTGAAGAGTTAAGTGAAAGATAAGGACTTTACAAAGCCAAACAAGCAAATCTGTTTCATTTGGATTGTTACTGAAGACAATTTTTAATTTTATAAGTTAACCTATAGGTGAGCTTGGTCTCTTCAGTATTCAGTTAGCCTTCCTGGTATACTAACTTCAATGCATCTTCTTCAGTGTTTCAGATATTCTTCAATTGCCATTATTATTATTATTATTATTATTATTATTATTATTATTATTATTATTATTATTATTATTATTATTATTATTA
>JANHFL010005892.1:0-10114 GCA_032468155.1 Oxyrhabdium leporinum
GTCTTCCATATTTTTCTCTCGGATCTTTATTTCTATCTACTTCTTCATCTTGATTGCCCATTTTAAGCTTTCCTCTCCTCTCTCTTTCCCCATTGTCTGGCTTGCCAACTATCTACTCTTGCCCCTCTCACTCTCCTTTTTTTCTGTTGTTTCTCTAATTTCTTTTTTGGTTTCCTTAAAATACTCTCCTTTTGGTTTTTATCATCAATCCCACTTATCTGGGTTTTAATCTCCTACCCCCCCCCTTTTTTCCATTTGTTTTGTCTGTCTCATTTTTTCATCTCCTTCATTTAACTCCTCCAGATGAGGGGAATTTTCCTAGTCAGGGAGGAGAGATGCAGCTCCCCTTGACCTGCCAGGCGCTCCCCTTTACTTCACCACCCCTATAAGGTGGCTATGGCTCTGAAACAAGGAAAGCTTGGGGGGGGGGGACACGACTGCAGAGCTTGTAGTCCTCGCTCCTGACGCCACCAGAAGTGCAACTGGAAGTCTTTCGCTAGAAAAAGAGTTTGAAGGTGGTTTGTACATTTGAAAAAAAAACAGCAATGTTTCTTATCTTTGTTCCTGAGAATATCCTAAGAAAACAAATGGATCATCAAACAAAACAATCCAAAGTTTTCACTCAAGGCACAAATGACCAGGCTCAAACTATTTTTACTCTTGATACATTACTCAAAGGAGAAAGATCTAGTACTGGGAAAGTATGGAAGAAAATATAAGTAGAGGACAACCAACAGTAAGGTGGAAATATTGTTACAGCAGCAATGAGATTACCATTGGAAGACCTGGAAGACCAAGCTAGGGATAGATGATCATGGAGAAAATCTGTGGGATTGCTGAGAGTTAACAATGATTCAATGGCAGATAATCAATCTTAACAAACTTCCAATTACTGCAGCTTCTTAAGATAAGTCTTAGAAAGTATTCTGTGATATTCTTGGTCTTTGCTCCCAACACTCCTCATATTTCACAAGCCTATGAATCTATTTTCAGTTCTGAATAGTAACGAATCTCCAATTACCGTGACACTTGTCTTTGTCTTAAAAGATAATTACTTTGGCTTTGAGCTTTATGTATCATCTGTCTTGTCTCCCATTCTGCAGTGTTTTGCTCCCAGCATGCTGCATCTGCAGGACCCTAAAAAACATTTCTGAATTCCAGTGCAGAATTTCTTCTGGAGATTACTGGGTTTATTGTTCTCTTTAATTCTCTCTCCCTTAAAGGGAGATACTTTAACTGTCAATTTCTATTGCAAACCTATTGTCATATATTTCTTCTTTAGGATTCTTGTTGATGAGAACTGGTAAAATCACTTTATAACTGGGTTTGGTAAATATCCCTGCATGGAATGAAAATACAAGAATGATCAGTGAGCTTTCCCTAAGACTGCATTACAGGATGGCCAATTGTACTTCTCAGTGATTTTTATGGAGTTATTGGCAGCCATAATTGCTGATACCAAGCCAGTATTAGCATATGATCAGGCTTAAGAGTTTCAAAGCTCTATTTTCGCTGGCAAGGGTTGCAGGAGACTGTCACAGACAAAAACAGTTTGGGAGCCCCTTTTCACCGGCAGAGCACTGAGGCTACCACAGATGCCCCTGACACAAGTGACATTGAGCTGGCCATGCCCACCCTGGCCACACCCACCCTGGTCCCCCAAGGTCAAACACAACCCTGATGCGGCCCTCAGTGAAATCAAGTTTGACATCCCTGCTCTAAACAGCCTGAAATATTTGCCTATTTTCTCCGGCTTTTAGCAACCAAACCTTACAATCTTGCAATATTTCATGAAATTAAATAACGTTACAATATTCAGGTATTTTATTTTTAAAAAAATGTTTTGATTTTAATTTAATTGGGCTCCTCAAGTACCGTACAGCTAACAGGTGGCTTATAATAATTCAAGGAAGTCACTCTGAATTTATTTATTTATCAAATTAATGCAGTAGAAACAGCATTTTTCCTTCAACCTTTTTCTTTTAAGTGGAAAGGAAAAACATCCTTGTCAGACGAAAATACTAATATGACTTTTGTATAAACGGGTTGTAGAATTGTGGTGTTTATAGATTTTTAAAAGGTCAAAGTTTTGATTTACCAAGTCAGATTAGATCTGCTCTTAAATAAGCACAGAGAAAAATGTAGATATTTTATCTTCTCTGTTTTGTGATGTTACAAAAAGTTACATTCACAGGCCTAATGTTCTTTTATGTCATTTATGGCTTAGATGTTGTCTGAGTTGCAAGTTTCTTAATTGAAAAAGCAAAATAACTCAAAAGGAGAAGGAATTTATTATAAAAAAGACAGCCAAGCATACTTTCTTCCAGTGTGGCAGGTCATATTGTTTTGTTTTTCTACAAGATGCTAAAATAAAATCCATTTTATTTATGGCTGGTGAAGATTCATTTTAAATTAAACTTTTTACTTGCGGACTTCATAAATCAGTAGCATTTCATTGTGGAAATTCATTTCCTATGTCAGCAATGCTAACTGAACAGTACAGCGATTATCAGCTGATAAATATCCAGCCAAATTATACAGAAAGGTAGCAAAGTAGTGGATTTACTTGTAATTAGAACAGTCTATCTAAGCAAGAGTGAATAAATATAGAAACAGAATCTTTTAAATAGATGTATACTGACTACCCATTTTGCAAGATTTTACAGCCTTGTAACCTTCTGCAGTCTTTAGCTGCAGAAGAAATTGAGACAGTACAAAAATAGTCTTAAAGGGGCTGTAGATGGCAGTGTAAGATATACAATAAAGAAGTTACTGAAGCTCCTCTGACAGCTGGAAAATAACAGCAAGGAAAAATGCCTACAAGACTGAAATTTCAGGAAGCTGTGCAAGCTTTGTGCTATGTCATGTAATATCTTGTAAGTCTTTAAGAATCTCCCTTTAGAGACAATAATGTTGGATAATTATTTATTTTACTACACTTGCATCCACATTTAAGGAAGATGTTAATTTAGATTCTCAATAATTTTATGACAGGGTTAGAGATTCCCAAGCCATCTAGTGCGAGAGTATTATGACAGATTGAGAATTTAAAATTGCTTCTCCGTTTCTACCTTAACATTGAAACTTTTCTTGACTTTCTCTGTGTTATGCTAAGCAAGTATCTACAGGAGCCTCTAGACCTGGGATGTCAAACTGGATTTCTTCGAGGGCTGGATCAGCATTGTAGTTCTCCGCAGGCTAGCCGGTGGGGTGGGGGGAGAGAGAACAGATGTCTCCTACAGCACCCTGCTGGCCAAAATGGGGCATGGGGGGGACACACGAGGCCTCCCGTGCCTTGTTTAGCCTGCCAGAGCCACCGCAGGCCATTCCTTTGCTATTTCCAGGCCGCCCCCCTGGGCCAGATTTAAGCACCCTGCAGGCCACATCCGGTTCACGGGCCTTGAGTTTGATACCCCTGTTCTAGACCACAGGTATCAAACTTGCGGCATCACATTGCTGTCACGTGATGTTTCGTGATGTTTTCCCCATTTGTGGAGCTGGGATGGGCGTGGCCTGCGCATGACACATCTGGCCCATGGGCTGCCAGTTTGACATCCTTGTTCTAGATCCCACTCAAACTAGGAGATAAAGCAGCATTCTATTATCTCTCAAATTTCTTGCATTTTCTGTATCAGAGAATTATAGCTACATGATTTTTATAATTGTATAATCCTATTATTATTAATAGGATTAATAATATAATATTAATATATAATTAGTCCTATCCTATTAATATATCAGGCTGTTATACATCTCCCAAACATTTTGAAGGGCATCTCTAAAAGGGACGATGTTGTGATGAATACTGCTATGGAGTCAGGCTGTTGCTCCATAGGGGCCAATTCTTTCTTACATTACCTTTGCATTCATTACCTTTGCATTCATTCCCTGTGCTAATAGTTAAGTTGTGGATGAAACTACATTTGGATGTGCTGACACAACCTGTTATGCCAAAAATAAATCAAAGACATTATGGTTTTGCAAGTTGTCTAGCTTGGCTCTTGGTTACCTTCATTATTGCCTTCTTTGTGTGAACTTATCCACCACATGTTCTTTGCAAAAATAAATAAATAAATGTCAACAGCCCCATTACAAAAGACTTAAGGGAAAAGGGACACATGGACAGTGTTCCCCTTATGTCTCTTATGTGGTAGATTTGCCTCCCATCTAATGTCAGAGCATCATGACTCTAGTGGCTTTCTGAAAGCTTGTAAAACAGTCTCTCTGAAGATCATGTGTAGGAACCCAGTGTGTTCACTGGAGTACAATATGTTCCATTGGGTCAAGAATGTAGTATTAAGTATTCCAATGACTGAACAATACCAGGCTTTATTTGCCCTTCCTTATCAGGAGCAAACCCGATTATGTAAAATAAGCAAAAGTGCATAGAAATTTGAATAAGTTGAATAATTTTACACAGCATAAGATTCACCTTTTCCACTTTCTTTTTATAGTATGTATTTTAACCTTCCAAATATGGATATGTCTTTGTAAGTTGCCATTTTGTTTGATACGGGTCAACTGTCTTTGGTATTGCTATTTATTCGAAAGAGTTTCTCTGTAAAAGACCTTCAAATATTTCAATCTTGTGAATGTTTTATCTGCTGCTCTGTGTTCATTCTATCAAGCAGCAGTTTGTTGGGTATTTATCTGGCATGGCTAGCTCCTCTTTCATTGGTTTCTGACCAAATTCTGCAGACATATCTTCCCATATCTGGAAATCTGTCTAACCGGATTCACATATTTTACTATACTATATTTTACATATAGTTTAGGTGTTGTGGTTGAATGTAATCTGGATTCCCGGAAAAGAGGAGTTGCATTCCAGAGCACCAAGAGACAGCAAAATTTAGATAATTTGGTTGGGAGGAAGAGGGTCATTATAGTTCCTCCCTAGAAGTTCTCAGAGTAGATCTTTAACTATGCAAGAAGCTGCTTTATTTTAAAGGTGAGGAACAATAAAGAAAGATGCCTTGAAATAATTCAGTGTGTGTTTCTTGGTTTTTATTTTATTTATTTATTTATTTATTTAATTAAATTTATAGAATCTGATGCATTTTGATATAACATAACCATTATGGTTAGCAAATCACAATTTACAACATGTGTGAGCTCAGTCAATTGTGAATATTAAACCAGCTGTAGTTAAGCAAACTATAGCTTAGTATAGGACAGTTTGTAAGAGACGCCTCCAGGTATTTACCATAAGATTTGGGCTGCCTGTCATGTAACTATTGACTAGCATAGACTAGAACAATTTTGAGTTTATCTGATCTATTTTGTTCTTCATCAGAACTGAAGATTCAGCAGGCAGAGACAAGTTGAAAAGACATACCTCCTATAAATGAATGTCAGAGTGTTTCTATCTAAATCTGAACTTAGCTACTTGCTTGCAATATTAGACCTACTTTTCACATACTAATCCATTTCTAATTTGCACTAGTTTACACAATTTCCACAAAAAGTTTAGGTTAAAAATTTGAAAATAAACATCTTCAATGCTGATCTACATCTGTGTGAGTGTCAAAAAGTTAAGATGGCCACCACAAGTCTATATTCAAAGTCCTTTCTAATGCACCTGTGTCTCTATTGTGAATGTTCCTGTCCCTGCAAGTTACTCAGTTATAGGTTTTGTTTCTTCTTCTACCAAATTAGCAGATACCTACCAGACTATCATGTAGTTGGAAGGGAAATTCAGTTGCTTATTATTTGTTTACTAGGATGACAGAAGAGGGACAGGAGGAAGATTAATTCCAAGTAGTTCACATTATTTATTTGAATACATTTAAACTTAACAATTAAAAGTCACTTCATTATTCATGAGGCTATTCTAATTTTATGAATACCTCTGAAATATGGAGACCTAATCGTGAGCATATTCAGACATTACTGACAACAATATGTGCTATCTATAAGTCAAAGCTGGGTAAGCAATATTGTTGTCATCATGCTACTAAAGATTTCACAACACAGAACAGCTTCATTACTATGCACAATGGATGATCCTGTGGCCTCTTGGGTGTAATTTCTTTTCAAATGATTATTTACAGTCATTCCTGGTGCTTACATAAATATAGAAAAATGATAGATAACAACAGAAAGCCTTGCTTGGAAGTGTGCTCATAGTTCTGAAGTTGACTCATGAATGCAAATTACACGAGTGCAATGGATAAAAGCAAAGTTGAGCTGTTTATTTCTATTTAGTTTTTATTAAAGAGAAGAACTCAGTCGCTGCTGCTATGCTGCTTCTACTCAAATCCAAGATCGGTTTCTCAAGTTTCTCTTTTTGGACTGCACTTCATCAGGATGTCTCCAGCTTTGGCCCTGATGGTGAGAGCTGTGGACAGTTCTGCCTTGTACTGAATGTAGAAAGATGAATGAAGTAAATGGAACAGCAGAGAAAGAGGCAGATCTTAAGCCTGCTAATAATATTCAATAATCTTTTTTACCTGTGGAAGGATTACCTGGACAGGGCCTGGAATTGCCAGCGGATCAGAAGCAGTCAGTTCTTGTGCTTTTAACAGTTAACAGCAGTCCATCTTCAATGGACAGGGAGGGTGGAATAAAAGGTAGGCATTCTTTCACGTTCCTCAATGTTATGGGACATATTCCCTCCAGAGATTCATATAGCTTCTTTGCTCTTGGTGTTCAGGAAGATGCTAAAAACCTTTCCTTTTAAATGGACATTTGACATCTAGTTGATTATTAGGTGATAGATTTTAGCATTTGTTTTATAATTATGGTTTGCTTGGAGCAGTGAAGCCTTTTATACGGATTCTAAGTTACCTTAGTAGAGAAAATAGTCCATGGGACAGAGAGGGGAAATGATAATAAAATTATTCGTTACATTTGGGAGACAGTCTTGGAAGATGCAACAGTTTTGGTGTGGAAGAATGAAGGGTGGTCCCAGGGCTTTCCCTTTTTTAAAATAGTCTATGTTTAATTTAATTAAAGGACACTGGAGGCCACAGACTGATCAATGTGAGGTAATTCAGCTCCAGCTTATTTTACATAACATGCAAAACAAAATAAAGGATCGAAGTGATTTTCTTTCATGTCTTCCAAATGACCAAAGCTGGCTGAAGTCCACCACAGCACTTAAGGTTTGTCACAAAAGGGTAGATTTATTTCTCTGTGACAAGGTAATATGGTCTGCTGGGATCTATAATAGGAGATTTACTTTTGCTCAGTAAGCCACTTGTAGTTTTAAAATGCTAGGCAAAGCTATTAGCTGCTTGTAGATTTCATCTTTGCAGAATGAATCAATAGAGGAAGAGAGCTGACAGGAGTTTGCCAACGGAATTTGGTGGTGATGGAAGTGATGGTGGTAGGGTCTCAAGGGAGCCTTTCTCCACAGCGGAGCTGAAGTGCTATTCATCCATATTTGGGTTAGCAGAAAACTACAGTGGTCCCAAAATTGCTGCCTTCATTGCCAATCCCTGCCCTTCCTTGATTGCTTCTGTTTTAAGTCATTGTAGTCAACTGACTTTCTTTCAAGGTAATGAGTGGTAAAGCTTAACAGATTTTGTATACAGTGAGGCTACACCTGGTCAATGTCAGGATGAGGTGACAATATTTCTTCATGGACAATTTAAACTTACCTCAATCTTGAGTGGGAGACAAGATGGAGGCAATGTCAAGGATCCTTGGCAGAAAGACATTGGCAGGCATATTTTGTTAGGTGCAAGCTGTAAGTAAGAATCTGCGTTTAACTAACTTGAGAGAATGAAAAGGAAATCTCTAAAAGAAACAGAAGGATTCAGGCTCATTTAAAAAATAACTCAATGAAAAATTGGATGTTGTCTCATGAAGTTTGTGACATTTATTGACTGTATATTTTGCTAAGAACATGAGGAATATGGACTAGGGGTGATATGATAGCAGTGTTCCAATATCTAAGGGGATGCTACAATGAAGAGGTGGTCAACCTATTCTCCAAACCAGAGTTCCCAAATCTTTCCTGCTTTGCAGACTGGTGTGTATATGTGGGGGATGGTTCTGCGCAAACGGCTGGCAACTATGTGCGTGCACATGCAGTTCCATTTGTGTAAGTGGCAGACATGTGCACCCACTGCTCATGCAAATGGAGCACACACACATTGATTCCCCTGCTGCTCGCACAAGTGGGGATGTGCACACGTGTTCACCCACTGCTTCCACGGCCAAGTTGCGAATGGCTCCTGGCCCATGGCAAGACAAGAAGCAATGGATGGAAACTAACTAAGGAGGGAACCAACCTAGAATTAAGGAGGAATTTCCTTACAGAACAATTAATCAATAGAACAACTTGCCTCCAGAAGTTGTGGGTGCTCCAAAACGGAAGGATTTTAAGAAGAGATTGGACAACCATTTGTCTGAAATGGTAGAGTTTCCTGCCTGAGTAGGGGATTTGACTAGAAGGTCTCCAAGATCTCTTAGAAATCTGTAATTCTGTTAGTAAGCAAGATGAGATTAAATTTGAGGACAAGAAAGCAAACATGTATTTGTAGGTATAATATCTTATCTTCATATGTATGTTTAACATTTGAATATCCTTTATAATTTTTTTGCATATCAATTTGACTCACCTGATCGCCATGATGTAAGCATCTATGAAGTCAAGAAACAACCACAAGAGATGATGCAAACATGCATCTGTTTCACAAGAAAAAGTTATTGGGAAAGCAACCATCTTATGTGATTTTATTCTTTCTTAGTTTTTACTATGTACCGTACTTATATACGAACTATTGTGCTTAACCATGTCTAATTTTCTATACATATAATCTGCGCTGGGCCTTCAAAGTTATTTGATTTGATTTTTAATGTTTTTTTAAAGTTATTTAATATTTGATGGTACAAATATGTATTAAGTGACAATAATTAATTGAATATTAATTAAGTAATTAGAATAGTTCCCAATCATATGCTTTAAAGTGAAGAACTATGTATTGTTAAGTGTTCTAAGTTTATGATAATTCTGGAAGAAAAAATAAAGTTCTGGGTAAGTTTCATGAAAGACTAAATAACAATACTGCTGATTATTTGGGATAAACAAATCTGCAATTTGTATGAATAAGAAAAATGATGTTGCTTAAGGACTTATCCAGGAGGATCACAGCCAGAAAACACTTCCAACTTTTTGTAGCTACTACATAAAGCAGATTTGATATGCTAAGAGCAATCATTCTATGGTAAGAGAAGGAACTCAAAATGAGTAGACAGGAAAAGGAGCAATTAATTTGGAATGCTATAAATAAAGTTGCATGGTGCATATCAGATAAAACCCCAAGAAATAAGAAAAAAATGGCAGATGTCATCTAGAGCGCTACAGCAGAGTTGAGAAGAAAAGTCCTGCCAAGTTTTACAGCTGCAACTATTTAAAGTACTTATATATAGTGCAGGACTATTCCTTTAGAAGAAGTGAATAAAGATCTAAGTATCTAACACTTTATTTTAGTCTGTATTCTGTCATTGTGACTGTGTCAGCTACTTCCCCTGTATCTGATTCAGCGGTCTATCAGCCAATGCCCAAAGCAGTAACCTAGGAAGGTAAAGGAAGTTAAGATTGCGGGAGGAAAGGGAAAGCCAGATTCTGGATGACAGGTTGACAGCGATGTACGTTCTTGGAGAGCACCAGCTCCTTTGGCTATTTACTATATTTGCATCTAATCCAATTTAATAAGTTGCTATCGTTAGCAGAGATGCAAATTCTGCTACAATATATAATCAAAACTTCAATGTTCCTTTATTTTTCAAATTTAGTCTGCATTTCATAGGTTATGTTCTAATTGGCTTGATTCATACAATGCACTATGTCAGATTGTTTAATCATGATTTGTTGACCAAGACAAAATTGGCTGTATTTCAATATCAAAAAGGAAACAAGCTAACACAACTTAGTGTGGTAAAAGAACCTAGGTATTGGATGAAAGAGAAATTGCCCAAAGAGCATGCGTAAATCTCTCTGGGAATTCTGGATTCTGAATTCTGAACGTAGGGAACTGCACATTGCTAAGAGTCACTCTGCATGGAGCAGCTGATAAACTCTGAAAATAAATTATTATTATTATTATTATTATTTATTAAATTTATATACCGCCCCATTCCGAGGACTCGGGGCGGTTCACATAAA
>JANHFL010005892.1:19055-38977 GCA_032468155.1 Oxyrhabdium leporinum
ATGTAAGAGTATTGCTTATAAGCTGTAAACCGCCCCGAGTCTTCGGAATGGGGCGGTATATAAATGTAAAAAAAATATAAATAAAATAAATATTCCCCTCAGAGAGAATAAATTCCAGATAATTAGATAATTTCAGGTAATTCCCCCTACACACACACACACACACAACTTACTCGTTCCTCTTCTTCTCGTAACCCAGGCATGGTGCTGATAGATAGATTAACTGCTGTGACTGTCACAAAGAGGACTGACAAACAGGCAAACACTTTCCCCGGGATCCCTGACTGAGGCTTCTCTACCATGTCCTGTAACTTTTTCATGCACAGGCTGGCTTTTGTCTCTGTCGCTGTTGCTTCAGAAGGGTTTTCGCAGTCCACAAACTCATCCTCTGTTTCGTTCATTTCTGCAAATTCCTCCATCTTCTGGAGGTATCTCCTCTTGCAGCACCACTCTAGGCTGTCCTCCTCAATGCCCCAGTAAAGCAGCTCTTCTTGGAAGGAGAGAGCGCACATCTCCCTCAAGAGCCGGAGCTTTCCTGCCCGCAGAAAAGTCAAGATGGTCCTAAATGCTCCCGGGTTGCGATCAAAGAAGAACTCGTTGCAAGTCATATCGTAATCGTCACAAATATTGAGGATGTCGTCAAAATTGTTGCAGAATTTCAGCTGTCCCAAGCGAGTCATGGGGAACTCATCAAGAGTGGTCCAGGGGAGCAAGTATTTAAAGCCACCCACGTTAATGATGATATGGTGCTTCCTTTCTTCTGGGCGAACACTTTCGTAGAGGTCTTTGCCAGGGAGAAGACGCTTGGCTCTTTGGTAGAAGACCCCTTTCAGAGTTTCCCTTTCGGCAAAGAAAGGGTGGTTGAAGGAGGCATCTGAAGCACAGCTGACGGCACTGTAGTCATAGTCTGAATTTTCTCCTGGGAGAAGAGTCATCTTGATCACCAGCTTACTTCACATCACTTTAGGGCTCCTGTTACAAATTCCTACAGTGAAGGGAGGAAAACGAAGTATCAGTTCATGTGTGTATCTCATACAATATTGACATTGGAGAAGGGGTGGGATTGGAATAATTTGCATGGGATTTGCACCACAACACAAGAACCAAAAAATAAAAATTAAACAATGCTAACAGCCTACTATTGGGAAATTTCTACATCCTCCTTCCAGTTATTGTTGCTTACCGAAATCTCGCAAGGCCTCATGTAAATATCATGAAGATTCATGAGATTCCAACTATTTTTATTGTTTTATTTGGAGTTCATGGATACTTTGGGGGAATATTATGGGAACTTTGGCACTGCCATTGCAATCTAGCAGGTGACTGATGTACGCATAGTATGACATGGAAATAATTTATAGGGATAAAAGAAGTCCTTGCAGATTTTACTTTGCTAGTTGTTGGTGGGGGCAATGCTCATCTCACTTTCAAGGGCATTGAGCCAGCACGTCTGAAGACATTTCTTTGGTCATGTAGCCTGCATGATATTGTGGAGTGCTGTTACTTTCCCATTGAAGTGGTACCTATTTATCTACTGCATTTGCATGCTTTCAAACTGCTAGGTTGGCAGGAGCTGGGGTGATGATGGGAGTTCACCCCTTCATGGGCGCTCAGGACTCAAACCTGGGCTGCTGGCTTTTTAGCTGAAAAGCCCAGTGTCTTATGCACTGAGCCACAGTGCTGCTCCAATATAGGAATATGAAGATAAAATTATATAAAATATTTGATATGGGAATGGATCGGGGGGGGAGGGGGAGGAGGAGAAGAATGCTGGAAAAGTAGCAAATATATTCTGGAGTCAACTCTACATTCTTGATGGAATATCTCTTATAAGAAGGTGTAATCTGAGGCTGTACCAGGCAGATGCCAGGCTAGGAGAGTAGCTAATAGCACCTAGAAGAGGGATGATGTCACTAATAAATCTTGTTTCTAGATTTAGAGCCCATAATTGTGTTATAATGAATGAAGTCACTAATGCAGGCTCATTAATAATATATAATTATATTACTCATTAATTCTTGCTAGGTTCACTGTCTGGGGGAGAACTCTCTTTGCAGAATCCTTTCCCTCAATCACACAATTTCTTATGGTGAAATTTATTGTGTAGTACTGTACAATAGTCAAGGTATGGTGCTATTTTCCACTCTACAATTTTCTCGGTGTGGAAAGTAATTCAGGGGGGGGGGATCCAGGACAGAGTGCTATTGGTCCTAAAACAATAAATTGATCATTGTGATGCACCAAGGTGATTCAAATTCTGTGATCAATATACATCCTCGTTCTGAAGTAAAACTATATACAGTAAGGTGACTTTTTAAAACGTTTTGCAACTCTTACTACGATACATCATTTCTTCTGCCTGTCATGAGGAGGGCGAGGAATACTGATTGGCCCTTAGAAATCTCATGTAGTGATTCTTCTGACATTTTACGAAGTGATGCTTCCATAATTTAAAGCATATCTCTGCAAAAGTACTAATTTTTAAAATAACGAAAGATTATTAAAAAGATAAATTGTGTGGTTATTAACATACCCTGTAGCTCTTCTGTATGAATGCAGAAGTACAGGCTTATGAACATTAATTGCGAAATATAAAACACGGGACATGCTATTTGAAAAATGCTTATTAATTTTTCAGGTTTGCAGATTAGCCTTGGCCTTATCATTTCTTCAGGCTGGTGGCTAAGTGAAAGAAACATTTTTTCCTGGTGATCCATCTTGCTGGCATTTTCTTCTGAAAGAAACATATGATTCTTATCTCCACTAGCTTCTAAATGAGCATTAGAAGTATTTCCTTCTTGATCTGTATTTCATGAGAGTATTTCTTGGATTTGAGGTACTTTCCCCCCGTTTTCTATTGGGCTGCTTTCCATGCAACAAAATTATGTTCTTTAAAGTATATTTATAAGACAGAGTAACCTATAACAGCTACCAGGACCAAGCTGACCCTGGCTGATCCTTCATGTTAAGCAGGGTCAGTCCAACGTAGAACTGCAAATTAATCTTGGAAGTTGAAAAAACATGATGGAAGAAGTCAATGGCAAAACTATTTCAGAACCATTTTTATGGAGATTCTCAGTCATCCAGGTCATGGTTGTCTCAAAAGTGCTTTTTCAAAAGGCAACTGGACTTTGTTTTTCCTTGAAGATGTTTCGCTTCGCTCCCAAGAAGCTTCTTCTGATCTGAACTTCTTCAAAACTGAAGAAGCTACGTGGATGAGAAGCAAAACATCTTCAAGGAAAAAACAAAAGCAAAGTCCAATTGCCTTTTGAAAAAGCATATTTTGGACCTATTTCAGAACAACTGTCAATAAAACTGCATGGATGCTGAGATCTAAGAATGGATGCTGCCCAAAACTTTAAAAGGATGATTCTATTCAACAAAGATATAATGGTAAAGTGGGAATGTCCTGGGTAGACAAGGAGAGCTGCAGACTGGACAACCAGCATGTAAAAGATATCCCATCCTACTGACGTAGAGATGGTATAGAATCCTTTCAGAAGGGATCCTCCCTAGATTTTTGGACAGTAAAAAGAAAGGAGAAGAGAAATACTTTCAGTCTTGCAGGATTCTGTTAATGTAACATTAGAATAAAGTACATCTGTTTGTGTTTCTCATCTGGACTACCTTGTAAGGTAACAAAAATCCTGACTCACTTCACCAAAGCAGATTTATGAATCAAAACGAGGACTTGCTTTGAAGCAATAAATGAAATTTGGGAAGTCAGAAATGTTTTGGACATTACTGCTCCTTTGGAGATTCTTAATGGAGAATGTCGGGGAGGAACATGATGGGTTCTGTAATATCTACTAAAGTGGCCTGCCCAAGAGTTTAATCATCTGTTCAAAGCCTCTGCTCATTAGAGCTCTTGGGAGGGTGTGTGTGCAATAAAAAAGGTACTGGTTAGAAACCAGGATACTGTGATTTCTAGTTCTGCCTTAGGCCTGAAGCCAGCAAGACAGTGGCAAGTTGTTCCCCCAAAAGGTTTCCAAAAAACTAGAGGGCTCATCCCTATAAGTATTAGGACTGAGTTCAGTTGAGAACAGAACAGAACAGAATAGCATAGCATTGGAAGGGACCTTTGAGGTCTTCTAATCCAACCCTTTGCACAAGCAGGAGACCTTACATCATTCCAGACAGTGGCTGTCCAGTCTCCAGTAATGGAGCGCCCACAACTTCTAGACAAGCTGTTCCACTGGTTAATTGTTCTGTTGGGAAATTTCTCCTTAGTTCTAGATTGCTTCTCGCCTTGATTAGTTTCCATTCATTTTTCTTGTCTTGCCTTCTGGATAATAGGTTGACCTCCGCTTCTTTCTGGCATCCCCTCGCTGCTATCATGTCACCCCTAGTCCCTCTTTTCACTAGACTAGACAAACCCAATTCCTGCAACTGTTCTTCATATGTTTCATATGTAGCCCACTAATCATCTTTATTGCTCCTTTCTGCACTCTTTCCAGAGTCTATGCATGATTATTATAACATGGTGACCAAAACTGGATGTAGTATTCTAAGTATTCTTTATAAAGCGGCACTAATACTTCATGTGATGTTGATTTTCTCTGTTAATGCAGCCTAGGACTGCATTGGTTTTTTGGCTGCTGCTGCACTGCTAGCTCATATTTAATATTTTTAACATATTTATAATAATATTTTTAAAAACAAAGCTAACCTTATTTGGGGTTTTATTTATTTTATCAACTCCTATTTTTTAAAAAAATGAGGCCTACCATAAACCTTAATTGTGCTTTCTGGTGCTTATACAAAGTTATATTTCCATGCCCATCTTCTCAACACGTGGGAGCTCAGTTCAATTTCAATTCTGGGTTGATTTAAGACTCTTGAAAATTACGTGAATGGATGTTCTTACAGGCAATGTTCCATATGTTTTGTGCTCTAAAAATAGCAATTGGGTGGCAAGGCTACCAATGATGCATTCTCTATGGTTTGTCTATAGCAGTGCAGCTCACTGGGCAATTCTGTTTCTGATAATTCTCCTAATTTTGTATACTGCCAGCAAGTCCACAATTCAATGTAATCAATTCTGCCAGTGAGGAGTCAATGCAAAGTTTGCCTTGGAATTCAAAGAAACAGCAAGATAAAGAACTGATGTTTCTGAACCTTGGTGTTAAAGACTGCTTCTGACAAAACAAACGATGGATAATGAAACAAATCAATTCAGAATTTTCACTTGAAGCAGAATCAGAATCAGAATCGAGATGGAAGGGATCTTGGAGGTCTTCTAGTCAAGCCCCCTGCTCAAGCAGGAGATCCTATACCATTTCAGACGAGCAACTGTCCAGTCTCTCTTTAAAAACCCCAATGATGAAGCACCCACAACTTTTGAAGGCAAGCTGTTCCACCGGTTAATTGTCCTCAGTGTAAGAAGTTTCTCCTCAATTCCAGGTTGCTTCTCTCCTTTATTACTTTCCATCCATTTTTTCTTGCACACATAACCAAAGTCCAGTTATCCTATTTTGAACCCCTTAAAATTTGACGCTGTTGCACTGTTTTTTTTAATCATTTCTGCCAACTTTCTCTTTGAAGGTTGATGGGGATATATTTTAAAATAATATTATAATAAAACCCTTGACAGTTTTCAAAACAAACTTGGCAGTTTTAAAGTCTTTGGTTGGGTCTACCATTTTTGCTACTTTTATCCTCATCTGCCAAAAATGAAGCAGCTTCAGACATGTTAAAGTTTTCCCATCACAGCGTATGTCTTTTTTTTTTAAAAATTGAATCTTGAAGGCAGGCAACTAAATCGGGGGGGTGGGGGTGCTGAATCCCAGATCCCAAACTCGAATAGAGTCATGCCCTTGAAGCACAAGCTCCCAACGGGAATCAGATCAGGATTGATTCATCCAGGCCTATCCTGCTTAATTTGAGGATATATTTACTACGAAGATAAAAGACCCTGAAACACAGCTTATAAATTTCTTAAATAAGTACATTAAAATAGTAACAAACAGCAAAGGTTTTTTTTAAAAAAAAACGGAACCCATATATGAACTTTTAGCTGAAAAAAAGAGAAAAGATTGAACTGATGACTTATGGATTTGGGATTTAGAAGGATTAAGGAGGGAGACAAAAAAAGATGGCAATTACTCAATAAAAAGAAGGGGAGAATATAGTTTTTTCCTGTTTCCTGTTTTCTTTTTTTCTATCTTTTTATTTTTAATGTTCAGTTTTTTATACTTTTATTATACATTAAAAAAAGAAACAGTAATATTGTCAGCCATTGCATGTTAACATCATTTGGAAAGGGTGAAGAATAACCAAGCAATTGACCAAATAGGGTTCTTCATGTTATTAATATAAGAGAATGTATTATGCATGAATACACATTCCCTATTTATTTGTTAAATTTAAATGCCACCTATCTTATTGTGGGGCTACTCTAGGCAGCTTACGACATGCCTACATATTACGTACAGCACGAAGGCACTATTTGCTATGCATCTCCTGTTACTTGTCAGTTTTTAGGTACACTTGACATTCAACTTAGATTAGTTTGTGGAAGAGATCCAAAAAAGTAAAGTCTGGAAAACCTGTAACACGCAGAGCTGCTTCCAGTTCAGCTATGACCTTTCTCTTCTCTCAAAACCAGCAAGGATTCTGTTCGAGTGCCATTTAAACTTAATGAATCAAGATTTCCTGGTGTGAGGTAGGTCAGCAAGAATGAAGACATATATTTATAGCTAATTAATATTTGAAGATAGTACTTCATTGTCTCTTGACCTTACTGTACTTCAACGTTTTTCTGATTTGGTCTCTGGAATGTTCTTCAGCTTTGTCCAACCTCTTGTGGTCAATTTTGTTAGCATCCTTCTTATAAAGTGGTATCTTAAATTGGTTATTGGTCCTGGTGGCCTGGCCAAGGTGGAAGAGAGGTAGAGGAATATTTTACAGTGGAGAGAGCACGAAATGGGAAGATATGAGATGCATAGGAAGTAAATGAATGTTGTGGGATAGACATTGGGCCAGAGTCTTAGGGTCTGCTACAACTGAGGAGGGAGGAGGATACATGTGTTCCTCCCCCCACTCCCATCTTTTCTGTCCTTCTGTCCACGGTTCACAGCCTGCTTTGCTCCTTGGTCCACAGACCGACTCTTGAGGGGGTATTTTTCTCTCTGGATCACGCTGCCAAATTTTAACAGAATAGGTTCTTAGAAAAATTTAGAAAGCACTCAGTATTGTATCTGGTACAATACTTGGCTGTGGTAACTCTTTTGAGGAAAATATTTTATTTATTTTCCTGCCCCCACTCAGGATTAGCAAAGGCTCTACTCTGCTGAGCAAACCTCTTTGCTGATTTTCGAGACATGTCCAACATGGTTTTCTCGGTAACAATATGGCAGTGTTTTACCACCAAAATGTTCCAGATGTTCTTCCTATTTCCTGATCTAGCCTACCACTCTGATGGGTCCCAACAACCAGAACAAATCCAAACCTAATTCAGTTTTTCCAAAGACAGCCAGGATTGGCTAGATAGGAGGAAATGGCAAATCCATAATGTTGCGAATGTTCTATGAATATAATAATTAGGAATTTAGCTCAAGGTCCCCATTTTGATATTATTACTTCTCCACTTGATTTTATTTGTGGCTACTGTCCTATCCTGCATCTTTTCTAGCAATACATCTGTTGTTGTTTTTTAAAAATAATGTCTTTTAGCTATATTACAATATGCCATGAACAACATGGCTTGATCTACATAGTGAACATAGCAGACTTAGTTCCTTCAAGAAACAGATGCAGGATCCAGGAACCACTGGATAGCTGTTTTATTTCTTCCTATTGATTTTAATTTCTCAAGGTTCACCAGGCCTTCACTTTGAAAACAAAGAAAGGGGCAAAACTGGAGACAAAAATCAGCATTCCGCCACCTTCCTTCTGATGATTTAGCTCCAATCTTGTGCAGGAACAAGGTGATGATACAGATCAACCAATCTTCTGGAGCATTCACATTTGGGGATGGAGAAATGCTAGTCAGTCATACAAAAGTTTCTGAAACACTAACCAAAAATAAGGGAAATTGGCAGACCCTAGCTAAGTATGGTTTGCTGGAGTCCATATCCTAGATTACCTTGGTTAATATTAAGCCATATTTACTAAGCCATTACGCCTTTCATATGATGAATAACCGAACTGTGAAATGGTCAATTTCTTTCATGCTGGTTGGCAGTACTCATCCATATTTAGCCAGCAGGACATATGTTTATGTGTGAAAAAGGATGGCTGGAGTTTCCCTTGACACCATCTGGAGGAAGAGTTGCCAGGAGCTCTCTCTCTACATATTACCATTACTGGCTTTTGTTTTCATGAGGGAACAGACAAAAGTTCTCCAGGACATTGATATTCTGACCTCTATCCTCTAAGATTCTCGATCAAATTACATAGGAAGAACTGGTCATCTGTGATAAACAAACACTAACATTTAGCTTCCAATCTTTGTGAATCCTATCTGACAAAAGGAGGCTTTGTGGAATGAAAGAGTTAGATAAGGAAAGGATCTTTACGGGCTTCAAGGAAAAAGGGATGAGTTCTAGGTCAGCTTGCAGATATTATGTGCCGAGACTGGACAGAGCTTTGTGAAAATAGATAAACAATTTCTGTGCTATCCTGCTGAGAAATAAATAAGTAAAAATGTACTTCATATTCTGCAGCCCTGTCCAGCAGCTGGCAGATGTTTATAGAGCAGTATGATGATATAGATCAATCAGGTTCACAAACTATATTTAAGACCTAATAGCTGTATTTAGCATGCCTGATAAATTTGATTACTTTCTTAGGGCCTTAATTGGGAAATCACAGCCCCTTTTCTTGGTGGGAGACCATGTATTATACAAGTCCAGGAAATATGTCTGATCAGTAAGTTATTTAAACATCTTTTGCAAACCCAGCTATAATGTATGGGAGCTTTCTCTTAATCTGGCACTCTCTACCTGGGCTGGATCCCAAATACTCTTTTCTTTAGCCATGATATCCAGAAGACTGGAACTACAACCCAACCCAGCTGGAGGATGCCAACTTAAGGAAAGTTGATGTTCAATAACTATTTATGACTGGGGAAAAAGTACTACTGAATGGTGCTCATGCTCTATTCTGTGCTGTAACAACTTTCTGTTGTTATGTGTGCAAAAGAACTGGTGACTTACAGAGACTCTATTAAAGCCATAAAGTTGAAAAATATACAGGATAAAATTCAATATATATCAAATTAAGTTAAATTGCATCTAACAGGATTACTTATTTTTCAGTAAGTATGCACAGAATTGGGCAATATATCTCCTAAGCAACTGAACTCATTTTGGGTAATAAAAGGAAAAAAGAAAAGCCCCAGCCTCACTATATTCACAAAATCAAATGTAGGAAGCTGTATGATTAGTTCTCTCTCTGCCAGAAGCAGGAAGACCTTGTCAAGTTAAATGAAACAGATATTTTTGTCCTTCTCAAAGGAAGGAACAGAAGCAGCAACTTCAGTGTTAAAATGCCACTTTGGGTTGTTTCTCTCCACCACCACCCCTTGCAAATTTCCTCTGCAGCAATTCTGATTTCTGCAATGCATCTCTGATGTAATCAGTGATCCTGTGAAAAGAACTTGCTACCATTTTGTGTTGCAGGCAACTGCAGAGCAGTTTCTTGGATGAAAATGATAATGTGCTATAAAATGCTGTAAACCATGAAAGTCTGAGCAGACTTCTGAGGGCTGGGAAAGCTTAACTGCCATTTATTATTCCTCCCTATAGTAAAATGTGTGTGTCATGTCCCAACGTAATGAATGGCCTTTCCAAAAAGACATTACCGTGAGAAATTTAAAGTACGTTGTCGTTTTTATGGAAGAAATAGCTGCTGACAGCTGAAAGTTGTGATGCCCTTGTGCAACTTCCACAGGTCAGAATCTCTGGATATCAGTTGTGATCAGAAGAATGGAAGGCACTGAGTGGCTAGTGGAAACAAGTACTAGATTAATCATTATCGCTGATCCAGTATTTCTCCCCCTCCTTCCCCCCATCTACTTTATAGCAATATAGCGAAGCAAAGCTCAACATTTCAAAAGATTTGTCTCCATTGCATAAACAAAGATAGCACTTCTTTGACAAGCTTTCTCCAAAAGCTATCTCTGTAGGGATAGTGAGAAATCAAATCCAACACATGGAGAAGGCATTGTGTCATAAAAAGCCTTAAAAACCAGCTAGAGAGATATTATGTACCTGTCATGCAACATACTTTCCAAATTCTGACTTGCTAGGTTTAAAACCCATATAATGTTAAACTTTAGCTCTTTACTGATAAAAGTGAGTTATGGAAGATGTAGCAAAAATGACAGCAGTGACATATCTGAGTTTTCACCAACATAAGACAGAAATTTTGCTTAATGATTTCACTTGTAGCTATTAAATTGTCCACTTTTATCCCAAGGAATCAAGGGAAAGCAATCCAGAAATTCAGTACTATGCCAATGTTTTAGCTTAGTCTTCTATTTAAAACAGAAAACAATAATCAACCTCAGGCCCCAGGTACTGAAAAGTTAACTTGTTCTTTCTAGAGCAGAATTGTGCAAATAAAACAAATCTATTCACACTTAATTCTACCTACAGAGTTGTGTTTGTTGAGAGAAGATGAAATAGGGATAAAGAAGCAATCTATAATATAAAGTAAACTGAATAAACAGGTTTCAGATGCACTATAGCCATGGGGAAAATCAAGGAGACTGCAGCAGAAAATGCTGCAAAGCACAAGCAATTGAAATGCATTCCTGACGAAGTCAGTAAGCAGAAGGAAACTCATTTAGAATAAATGTTAGTAATAATAAATGCATTTCCTTCTTAGAACTGCCAATCAGGCATTATTATGGTGAACCCTAATTTATCCCTATGCCACAGTTCAAACTGGGAGAACGGGGCATTATAAGGAGAAAAAAGAAAAGTGGGGGGAAGCACTGACAACTGTCCAGAACAAATCACAGCCTGAAAATGAAATAAATTCTGCTACTATTTGAATTAGTTTTAGCAAAACAAATCAAACTGCTTTGATTTATTGGGAGAGCCAGTATCACACAAAAGTGAACTTTCTACACACAGAATACAAGACAATGTAAAATACTGCTCCATGCAACCAAACCCTCTTATGTTCTACAAGTTAGCCCAAACAACCACGTTGTAATTGTGGGCTTCTAGATTAGGACAATTGCTATGTCACAGGTGGAAGTGAAAATGAGAAGGGGGTCCTGCATAATGAAAACTACAGGTCCAGACACCTCACTTGGAAGAGGGATTTACGGTAGTCTGGAATCAACAGACCCAGATTTATTTTCCCCCAAATAAGCATGTAAAGGATGCGGAAAGGAGGAAGGTATTTAAAAATGCAACTGCCCCAAAGAGGGACTGGGAAGCGAGAAATAGACGGTTACGGAAATAACAGGAACAAATGCATACACATACACCCATATGCATCAGAGCTTCTCCAGCTTCCCAGCTCGAATTAAGTAGAAATGGTGCACTGAGCAAAGAAACCATTGCTGCAATAGCACCCACTATCCGTGAATCCGAATTAGACCAAGACCCTTTCCTTAGGCTCCCGGTTCCAAAACAGATGAAAAACTAGTCCTGAAAGTGAAAACTTGGCGTTTGCAAAATCAAGTTACGAAAAGGTGCTTTTTTTTGCGGGGGGAGGGAGAAGGAAGAAGGGAAGCCCGACGCGCACCAACCCTTCAATCTTTCTCTTTCTCCCGAACCAGACAAGGAAGCTGTTATTGGCATAGCTGCATTAATTCGCCGGAGGCGCTCAGTTTCATTCTTTCTGGAACGGACGAAGCTGCAAACGGGGCGCCTCGTTTCGGGGCGCTGCAGAAAAGTTTCGCCAGCAACTTGACCGGCAAGTTCGGCTGAACAGGTAGCACAGGGTCGCTTCTGGAAGGGAAGGGAGCGGAGGAGGAGGAGGAGGAAGAGAGGCACAAACCTCGCATACTTACTTGCCGCCGTAGCAGCAGGTCCGGGTTTCCGGACTGGGAGCAGCAGGTGAAGAAAAGAGCCGGGCAGCCGGCGAGGGATCGCGCGCGAACCCGGCAGAAACCCCGCGCCCGAGAGCGCAGAAGTGGGTCGCGGCGACGGGGCTCCGCCCGCGGGACCTGCCTTGCTGCTGCCCTGGGCGCGGAGAGCGCGCGCTCATGGTAACGGAGGCTCAGGCACCCGGGGAAGACCGGAGCTGGCGCCGGGGCCTGAGCTCGGCTCTCCTGCCCGATAGGCGAGGCAGGCGGAGCGGCCGTCGAAGAAAGGAAGACGCGCCCCGCACACGCAACGGCCGCGGGCAGAACCCTCCCCGCTCACACGTGCCGCGGCGACAGCGGAGCGCACCCTGCGTGCAACAGGCTCTCAGACGCGCCGCCTCTAGCAAGTACTCCGACAGCCAGGCGTCCCTCCCCGTCGCCCCGCCAAGGCCGCGTAGACTTTTCTTGATGCAGAGCTTGGGATTCAAGGAACCAGCGCGGGCTTCTTGTTACCTCCCGACGTTTCCAACGGGAGCCAGGACGTAACAAGTGGCCGTGCACATAACCTCGGCAGCAAGAGGTTCAAAAGCAACTCTGGCGGGAAAGGGGCTTGCAACTTCCTCAGTTTGAGCGTCTCTTTTTCTCCCACTTTTGCCGTGTTTTCACCCCGCGGGGCTCTGCGCTTCCTTGCAGTTTATGCTTACGCAAATGCGCGCATCAGTCCACACCGCGATGGGATGACGTGCCTTTTGTGTTTAAAGTACACATTTTCCGATAGGGAGTTTGTCAGTTCCGTGAAACAGAAGATGACAGTGCAGTAAACACGGATTTTGCCAAGGACGAGCTGCACGTGGGGAACGGCTGTGGTAGGAGACGCGTGGCTTTTCACGTGCACCAGGAGCCAGGGTGGAAAATTTAGGCAGTGGTGTGGATGAGCGATGCTCAAAATCATCAATGTCCTTTCTGAGAATGCAGGCTTACCCCACAAACACCTCTGCTTTCCCCATATTAATGGAAAGGAGGTGAATTCCCACAACGTCCCAGTTAGGATGTTATTAATGGGAAAATGCAAAACAGAATATGAAAGGAGATGATTCATGGTTCAATCAGCTTGTCATCTTTTGCAGAGTTAGGCACACTTAGCAACTCAGCGTCTGTGTAGTGGCTCATCCTTCTGTGTAGTGGCTCATCCTGCTATGCCATCTTATCTACCTTTACTCAAGTCGGTCCACTCAGAGGTCCTGAAGTTCAACTCCCAGAATTCCCAAACATCATGGCGAATAGCTGATCTTGCCTAGCTTTTCCCTCATTTGAGTGGCATGTGTGGTTAATACCTTTCTGGTCTCTTCTGGAAAGGCTGGGGATTGTCTTTTGCATGATTGGGGTTGACAAACCAGGGGAAATAGAAGAAAGAGAAATGGATGGGCAGATTAGTAGAATGTCCTTGGATTAGCTATAAATTGCTGGGGTCAGATTAAGATGGCATTTATTCCTCTTGTCTCCAAGAAGATAGCTCATTCATGGACAACTACCCTAAATTCCGAATCCTATTGCCTGCTGACCACTGTATGTTCTACAGAACATTTTCTCAACCATGAGAGGTAGTATCTTGGAATACAGCTGGACCTGTTTGAAGAAGCTGTTATGACTGTACCTCCTGCAAGTGTTTGTTGTAGTTATTAATGATTGATTACTTTATTTTGACTATTGTGTTGCTTTCTATGTCAGTTGTTACATGGTTTAATTTTATTGAATAGAGATTAATTGATTCGAACACTGCATCTTAATTGTTTTCTTTAAGCTGTTTCTCAAATGAAGACACGTTCACACTGAATTTTTCCCCCCGCTTTTCATACACTAGATGTCGCTGCATTGCTGTAAGCTGGATCTGAAGGACTGGGGAGGGATGTATCTTGTGCTCTTGGATCTTCACAAACGTCACAGCAGGCTTTCAGCACATATGCTTCTTACTGTACCCCTCCTACTATTAATAATCTGACCCCTTATTTAAAAAAGGATTGCAATTTGCCTTCCACTCATGTGAGATGATTTAGATCTGTATTTCAAAGTAAGTATAACTTGTGAGAAATAAGCACAATTAAGAATTCTCCAACAGAACTGGTTCGTACTATTAGATCTGAAGGAGGCTTTACTTCTTCACTAGTTCAAAGAAATGGGAAATGAACCAGAGCTACAATTCTCTAATTAAAACAGCATTGAAGCTTTCAAAATTACACATAGTATTTTATTTTTATTTTTTACTTTCCAAAGATAAATGTCAGAGAATGACAAGACTGTCATCATCACTGGTTGTTAAATGTTGAGTTGCTATTGTGGTTTTGGACCGGAATAATAATAAAAAAAGGTTAGTTTAGTTCAGGTCCTAGTCCGGACATAAAGGAAGGCATTCTTTTCTTTTCTTCTTTTCTTCTTTTCTTCTTTTCTTCTTTTCTTCCTTCCTTCCTTCCTTCCTTCCTTCCTTCCTTCCTTCCTTTCTTTCTCTTTCTTTTCCTTCCCCCTTCCCTTCCCTTCCCTTCCTCCCCCCCCCTCAGTTTTGAGTAATATAGTACAAGGATTTGCCTTGTGTCTGGTTAACTGTTAAGCCATTGATACAACTGGCCCAATATTGTCTGTTTTGATTTATCTTGGATTAAGTCATGTTATTGGCCATGTCGATTTCTGTTTCTTGACTATTTTAATTGGAGATATCCGGGATTTGATTTAGTGCTTTTAGAAGATTCCACCACCATCAGACTCCCAATTGCAATGAATGACACCATTCATTATCATGTTGTTGAAGAGCCATCAATAGTTAGCATTTTATATTAAAAAAAAAAACTCCTGGAAGAAAAAACTAAGCCAGCGGTACATAATCTAATTTACAACCATGGCCTATATAATACTGGTTGTATTATAGCTTTAAGATTCATAAAATCTAGATTTTATGGTTGTTATAATGGGAGAAAGACTTTATTTTACAGCGCAGTTCTCAAAGAGCAGCGGTGTTAATATTTCTCCCGATTTTAATGTCCTCTGCAGATGCTGTCAAATTATATAGTTACATTCTGATGAAAGCTAATAGTTGCAGGATCCAACTTCCAGGCTATCAAAATCTGTATTAAATGCATTTCTTTTTTAAATTGTCTACTACAGTAGTTCCCAACCTTGGCAGTTTTAAGATGTGAACTCCATGCATCTTAAAGCTGCCAAGGTTGAGAAACATTCATCTGCTAGGTTACATATTAGTCACGCCAGCTCAATTGTTGAAGAAATACCTGACTTCAAAATGTACATTACCCTTGTTTTAAAAAGTTACACTAGCGTTCAGTCCCTGCCAGTGTGGCCAATGAGAATTGCAGTCTCAAGTGTATCTAAGAATATTAGATTGGGCAGATTTAAAATTTATACTAAACAGATTGGTTGCAGGCTCTCCATGGCTTACAGTATTAAGCTGAACTAATAAAGAAAATTTGTGGTGGTGCTAATCATGTAATTTCCTGATATACAGCATAGCATTGTTATTTATAGTGCATAACAGATGTCTTCATTTTATTAGTTTAATGGCTTAATGAATTGGGTGTACAGTCTGCATATCTTTTGACAAGCTTTGTGTCAAGGCTTTGGAAACAGGATAATTTCTGAAATATAATGAAAATCAGAACTATTTTTTCCAGAAGATTGTATTTGAAGTCTGAGAAATGATCTTTGACACTAAAAAGTATCCCTTCTGTTGATTGTCCAACATCATAATCACCATCATGATTAAGTTCAGGATTAAAAATATATGCCCATGTTGATATAGAGGATTTATTAGAATATTTGTTCTCCATATTACTTGACTGCAAAAGATTATCAGTTGATTCCTTGAACTACAGGCAGTCCTGAATTTACAACAATTCATTTAGTGATCATTCAAAGTTACAACGGTGCTGAAAAAAAATGGATTTATGAGTGTTTTTCACTCTCTAGTCACGTGATCAAAATTCAGCTGCTTGGCATCTGCTTCATATTTATGACAGTCACAGCATCCCAGGGTCATGTGATCCCCTTTTGTGACCTTCTGACAAGCAAAGTCAGTGGGGAATCCAGATTCACTTAACAGCCATGTTAAGTTAAATTAGCAACTGCAATGGTTCACTTAACAATTGTGGCAAGAAAGGTCGTAAAATGGAACAAAACTCACTTAACAAATGTTTCCCTTAGCAACATACATTTTGGGCTCAATTGTGGTCGTAAGTTGAGGACTACCTGTATTTTCTCATTTACCAAGACTGGATTCAAAAGAAATATTTAATCCCTCTTTTACTGTTTTTGAGGGGTACATAACCCTATCTTCCTTTGAATCCTGAAGTTGAGATCTTATTTTCTTTCTAGTTCTCAGAGATAGCTCCAGCACAATTTTGCACTCATTCACAGTGCTGAAGATGAACCATAATCGTTTTAGTTTTGTGTCCCATTTCCTCTGCAAAACAGGGGGACAGGGTTGTTCCTTGCAAAGTTGAATGTTGAATGTAAACTCAGTGTGCTACGGAAAGATGGTGAAGAATTGCATGTGTTAGACTTAGAATGTAAATGGCAGCAATGAGCTACAGTTAGCTGTTTTTTTCCTCCAAATGGTATATAGACTCAGAAGCTGAAACACGTCATTTGTTTGTAGTTTTCACACCCTAACCCAAACACTGGAAAGTTTTGGAAAGGTTTAGAGTATTCATTTGGAAATCAAGACCAATTTAGAATTTAAGATAGAACTATCCAGTTCAACTCTCTTTTTTACTCTATGAGAAAGAGTCCTATGCAGATTAGACTGGAACTTGGTTTTCAAAGGTTCTCTCTGAAATTGGGGAAAATATAAATAAATTGCCATCAGATGTGAGTTTAATCCCTTTCTTCCCATAAAGCAGGGGTGTCAAATTTGCGTCATCACGTCGTCATCATGTGACATATCTGGACTTTTCCCCCCTTTGCTAAACCAGGCAGGGCCAGCACGTGACTCATCAGGCCCACGGGCTGTGAGTTTGACACCCCTGCCATAGAGTGTCTGATTATTTAACTTGGTTAACTCAAACCAGAAGGCTATGCTGGTTAAAGATTATGGGTGCTGAAGTCCGAGGAAGCAACTACTACATCAAGGAAAACTGGCTTAGCTATATTACTGTTTTTTAAAACATCTATAGTATTTAATTTTATTCAGTCTAATGCATCAACCGAATACAGCATAACATATTGATGGTATAGCATTACCAGCAACTTATTAGCTATGGAGTGCATTTTCTACCACCTACGCTGTTCTCTGATGCATGTCCTGAAGACAGGCAAGAGAAGATGTTTTAAAGGGAAAATTAAATGATTGTAGTCTCCAGTTATGCAGGATTAGATTCTGCCCAAAAGACTGCATTATATTGACTCGGGTATTGTCTCGGGTATATTGACTCGGGTATTGACTGCATTATATTACTCGGGTAACTACTGCAGTGGGAAGATCATCCTGAGATCTTGTACACAGCTATGTCACTAACTTTTAAAGAAAAAAACCTTAGGATGGATGTTGTCTTTGTCTTATTCCCTTCCTATCGTGGAGGCAGATGCTCAAATTTAGCTGTTCTGGTTTAGAAACGGTGTTTCCCTTTTTCTCCTGAAAGAAGGTCTTGCTGTATAAACTTTGGACATCTTGATGTTGCTGGCAATGATACAGTTGGGGTCAGGGATCTGTTTCTGTTGCCAATTTGAAGCCCCTATTAAGCAGACTTCAGAAAGCCTTCTGGTCATTCAGCATTGCCTTTTGTGGCTATTTTGGCTTCAGCTGGATGAGAAACCGGCTTCCTGGCTTCCACAGGAAGAAATGGAAAAGCAGCTTTGGAAGAATTCTTTCCTGAGTCTACAAGGATGCACTATCGAGTTATTCCTGAAAGGGCATGCTCAAGATTACATAGGAAGAAAAATGTGCCAGCTGTATTAGGATCTTCTAGCCTGGGTCTTGTCTCCACGGCTGAAGCTCATCCACCATGAAATTAATTTTTAAATTTTTAAAATGCATTTTCAGCCCCTCAGATTAAAAAGAAGATATGGAATAGAGTTGTGTTTAATCTGTTGTGGTTGGAAGAACTGGCTGAAGATACCCATTAATAAAATAACAGCTATTTGTATTCTTGTGTACAGGTAATGTGCACAATGACTCTAAACGTAAGAACTGTGAAGAACGTGGCAACAAAAGTTTGGATAATGGTCAGTGAAAACAAATGTTTATTAATAAGCTTTTTCTTCAGACAACTCAATTTACAGAGATTGAAACTTATTAAACCGTGAGCACTTCAGAGAACATTACTAATCAAAGAAGCATCTGGACTGAAACTAGAAGTAGGTAAAGTCTATCAAAATGGAAGATCTCTGATAGATTTTCCTAGAAATCGGGTGGCCCGCAGGTCATGTGCAGGCCATGCCCACCCCAGCTCCGCAAAGAGGAAAAACATCGTGAAACATCACATGATGGCCATGTGGCGTGGCGCGTTTGACACCCATGTCCTAGATGGTCTCCAAAGCTGAAGTGAAAAGATATGAAAACCTTTCCAATTTGGAGAGCCCTTGAACTTTTCACGATGCACTAATGAGGTAGTTTTTGTTTCCCATTTTAATTTCAGACTATACACCTGAAAAGCACATGGGCTATCCTCAGTGTAATGCGATTTGATAATCACTTTATAGAACAACTGCCAGATGTCTTCCTGATCCTGAGTTGTTTTCTGAGTAAAACCTGGCTGCCAATGTATTTTGCACTGCTGTTTCTTGAATAATTAAAGATGTATATTGTTGGGAACTCCCTGTAGTGAGAATGTCCTTTCCGTAAAAGAACAGAAGGCTTATGAGGTCTTCATATTATATGCTTCATTTACAAATGTACTAACGGAACACAATGAAATGATAAAGAGCATGTCAGCCAAAGAAGTCTCCTTAACTGACTGAGTTCTCCAATCCTGTAAGTTATACCTTAATTTTATCAAACTCCACTTAAAAACTCCTGTTTGCAATCGTAATATTAAAACTCACTCTAAACTGCACACCATGACTTAAGGGTTGTTTTTGTTTTGGCCTCGGTTTATCTTTATGAACAATGAAGAGTCAAGAGTGCTTTAAATATTACTGTTGTCGATTTCTCCTTTCCAGAACTAATCTGTTCCAAACACCAAGTGCTGCAAACACCATTTCAAGCCCCAGTATTTATTTCTTTTATGTTTAGCATTTTTAACCTTGCTTTTTATTTAAAAATCAAAAGCTCAGTGTGTAGCTTCTAAATCAAGGAATGGGGACGGAGGAGGAAATAAAACAATTTTAAATCCGTAGGTTTCTTTTTTTGAGGAGGGCTGTGTGGCTAAAGGTTAGAGTAGCTGGATATAAGTGGACTGGAGGCTACATCACACATGTCCCAGGGCAGAAGCCAGAGCAACAGGATCTAACCTTTCTAAAGCACCACTTCAGATGTTATACTTGTGTTAAGTTAGGCCCTAGAAAACTGGTTTGGTATAGTGGTTAAGACATCAGGCTAAAACCCAGGAGATTGGGAGTTCTAATCTCACCTTTGGCACAAAGCCAGTCTGATGACTTTGGCTCAACCCTAGGAAGGAGGAAATGGCCAAACACTTTTGAAAAAACTTGCTGAGAAAATTTCAGGAACTTATCTGGGCAGTGTCTGAGAATCTGACACAATTGAATGGACGGGAAAAAACCCTAAATTCTAGGCACTAAAATAAGGTCATGTGCCCATGAAAAACAATTGAGAAGGATTCCTCTGTACCATTCCATCTCCCTGCTGCCTATTATTGCTGTTGGACTTTGCAAAGTTCTGTATGAGGTTGAAAAAAGGTCCCATAGCTTTCAAGGATCAAGTTCATATGATTCCATCTCTCTCTCTCTCTCTCTCTCTCTCTCTCTCTCTCTCTCT
>JANHFL010005892.1:69140-80789 GCA_032468155.1 Oxyrhabdium leporinum
AACCGCTAGATTGAATCAGCAGAAGTGGCCTGCAGTTCAACACTCTAACCACTGCGCCACCTAGGCTCTGTTGTCTGCATAATGTATATAGCAAAAACGGGCTTCACTTCTGTGCCATGTCCATTCCATTAACAATTCTTCCCAGTTTTAGATGTAGTGCCATATTTGTACTAGTGGAGCAAATACACCCAACATGGTTTTTATTCTCTGTTGTAGAATACTATCTACATCATAAAATGTGACTACTTCCAGGTATCAAGCATACGTTTACTCTGATACATCTCTGATCACATCAGCCAAGTTTTATCTCTGTGCACTGAGACTAAATAAACTATGCAAATTGATCTATCAATGAGTTGATGAAAAATGAAGTTAAATAGATTGTTTTTAACAGGTTGATTTTGCAGTAATAAAAGAAAATGTCAGTTGACTTATTTGATAAATGCAATGGCTGCAGATTAAAAATGTAGATATCTAAAATAGATTTTAATTAGTGTTTCCTTTCATGAGAGAGCCTTCACTTCTGATTAATAATTGTACCCTTTAGATTTAGGATATGTAATTAAATAGTTTTCCATGAGATGCAGGGGTGAGCTTCAAAAATGTTAGCAACTGGTTCTCTGTCCGGTTGCTGGGTGGGCGTGGCCTAGCTAGCCTCCTGCACCATGGCGGGGGGAGCGTATTTGCTCTCCTACGTGCAGGCCCTGTACTCACCTGGGATCCAAAACAGGCCGCATGGGGGCTCCTGGGAGGGGCAGGGTGGGGTGGGCGGGGCCAGCCAGGAGTGGGATTTGGTGGTTCGCTGAACTGTGCAGAATCTTTACTATGGGTTCACTTGAAACTATGTGAACCCATAGCAGCCCACCCCTGATGAGATGCTATGCACACTCATGGGCTTTCTTTTTTCCAGTTTTAGGTATATCTTTATTATACCTGATGCTATATCTGCTGAATATTTAGAGATTATAGTAAATAAAATATAATATATAGAACTATTGAAAAAAAGAATTACCACAGAATTAATTACACATTGCACTGAAATAAGCCCATTGCTCTTTAAATATGAAAAAAAATAATCAATATAATTGATTAACCAGTTAAGAAAGGATGATTTTCTCCATCACATCTGAGCATGAAATTCCCAAAGATTCCATTTTGTAATTTCAGCAAATTACTCCTACTGAGTAATTCAGTGTGAGACCACTATAGTATTACTAAATAAAATATGTGACATGAATTACTCATTCTACTTCCTTTGGCAGAAATGTGCATCTAAGTGTTTTTCTACAATAACCCAAGAATCAAGAAAGAGCAATGGTAATCTATATAGGCCCTTGCTGCCCATGTTTAAGGGCCTGCTTATTCACTGATACAGTTTGTGCAGAAAAGGGGTATTGGAAGTGGTCTTTGTTCCCAATGCCTCCAGCTCACAGCTACCGCCAGTGTTTTTATAGATAGCGTTTGTGATGGCTCAGCCCTTAAAGATGCTGAGCTTGTCAGCTGGAAAGCTGACAGCCCAGGTTCGAGACCTAAGTGCTGTGCGACAGGATGAACTCCAGTTATTTGCCCAGCTCCTGCTCACCTAACAGTTCAAAAGCATGCAAATGCAAGTAGATAAATAGGTACAATTTCAATGGGATGGTAACAGTTCTCCGTATCCCTTGGCATATACTCATGCTGGCCACGTGACCAGAGAAAGGGTCTTTGGACAGCACGGTCTCCCTCAGCTAAGAAACGGAGATCAGCACTGCCCCCTAGAGTAGAATACAACTGAATAGGGGAAACTTTACCTCTTTTTATTCCGCCATCATGTTAAGATGGCATTTCTATATTATTCAATCTTGACTGACAGCCTTCCTCCATCCGAGTCAGTAAAATGAGGACTCAGATTTTGGGGGGCAATATGTTAATATATCTATAAACCACTTATACAGTGCTATAAAGCACTATGAAGCAGTATATAAGTCTAAGTGCTATTACTATTTCTATGTGTAGAATCTACATATGTCCTCACCTACTTCCCTGAGAAAGACAAAGTATAGCCAGATCACAACCACCAATTCAAGTAGTTTGGTCTCGATGGAGATAAGGATGAAGTTTGAGAAGCAACCTAATATTTTTCAGATGCATTGGACTACAATTTATGTAACTCTCTGAAGTATACACCAGTATAAGCCGAAGGAAGAGGAGGAAGAGGACTGGGATAAAGAATCTTAGGAGATGTTTCTTGGATCATTGTGGGCCTTGGCTTCATCTAATTTTAGACCTGTGTAAGAGAGAGGGAAGGATTCGAAACCATTTGTCTGAAATGGTATAGGGTTTCCTGCCTGAGCAGGGCGTTGGACTAGAAGACCTCCAATGTCACTTCCAACTCTGTTTATCCTATTAGGGATCTGTTTCATTTTATCACACTGTCAGATCCTTTAGAATATCATCACATTATGGTAGACTGGAGCCTCTAAAGCTCAATGTAAAGACAAACATCAAGGAGGGAAGCAACCTAGAACTAAGAAAAAAATTTCCTGACAGTTAGAACAATTAATCACTTGCCTCCAGAACTTGTAAATGCTTCAACACTGGAAGTTTTTAGGAAGCGATTGGACAACTATTTGTCTGAAATGGTATAGGGTATCCAGCCTGAGCAGAGGGTTGGACTAGAAGATCTCCAAGGTCCCTTCCAACTCTGTTATCCTATCCTATCCTATCCTATCCTATCCTATCCTATCCTATCCTATTCTAAAGCTGATTCTGAAATGGCTTCAGCTGATAATTGATATGCTTAATTTTAAAGGGAAGAACCTTCAGAGTCCAACATGGGTTGCACTAGATCTTTCATTATATGCACAATTAGAAACACTATCAATTTTCAATCAAGAATGAAAAATGATTATTGACCTGCATGGAATGTATCTTAATCTCTTCCTATTAATTGCAAAAATCAATGCAATTCAAATGCACCATCTAATTTGCACTTTTAAACCAGATATGCAATCACATTCATAGGACACATTAAGCAATGTCATAATTGTGCTTAATATTTGATAGGAGACCAATCCATTCCTTAATAATGGTTAAGGAACAGCATCTTAAGCAGGAAATGTAACCAATGTTTGGTTTGAGTTAGCTTGGCTTGGGAACCCAGACAAATAATTAGCTTACAGTTAAAACAAAAATTAGTGCCAGGAAAATGATGATGCAAGAATGACTGCAAAGGGAGGGTGAACAGAAACAGTAAGGGGTTATTCAGATTTTCCCATCCTCTATGTTCTGTGTTCATGGATAAACCCACATATTTTTTGTATATTTTTTCTTTTGTTTCAGGGAAAATATGCTATCTTACCTTGCAAAGATTAGCAATATTGATGGAAGAGAAAGAGGCTGGTAGTGGTTTGCTATATGATCTGGGTAAGTATCATATCCATTGACAAAGTTGGCCTCAGAAAGTTGGCTCAAAGTAATTAAATCCAGTGCATGGCACCATCTATATAGTAACTATAACCAGCTGACTGCTTAACTTTGTAGAGTTGATTCCTAAATATTTTTCTTTGTTCTTTACAGAGCATGTATTGTATGACTTTACCTCTTCTCTGTAGGTCTAAATATATTCATGGTACAATCACCCAGATGACAATATCACTGTTTCAATAATGCTTTAGAGCAGGAGTGTCAAACTCACATCGTCACGTCGTCATCACATGACGTATCAGAACTTTTTTCCCCTTTGCTAAACCAGGTGTAGGCGTGGCCAGTGTGTGACGCATCCGACACACAGGCGGAGAGTTTGACAGTCCTGCTTTAGAGGTGTATACATTCAGTGTATAAGATGCACAGACATTTCCACCCACTTTTGGGGGTGGAAAAAGTGCATCTTATACTCCAAAAAATACGATATTTGTTGTTTATGTTGTTATCCAGGAGATAGGAGAATACAATAATGAATTATATTTGGATGTTAGTCATCTGTTTAACAGAATAAGAGAATAATCTTGGAGGTCTTCCAGTCCAACCCCCTGCTCAGGCAGGAAACCCTATACCATTTCAGACAACTGGTTGTCCAATCTCTTCTTAAAAACCTCCATTGTTGGATCATTCACAACTTCTGAAGGCAAGTCATTCCACTGGTTAATTATATAACTGTCAGGAAATTTCTCCTTAGTTCTAGATTGCTTCTCTCCATGATTAGTTTCCATCTATTGCTTCTTGTTTTGCCTTCAGGTGCTTTGGAGAATAGGTTGACTCCCTCTCCTGAGATATTGGAACATATCATGTCTATCATGTCACAGGTTTGTTTGCTTAGTTGCTTTATTTATCACATTTGTAGACCACCAAACCCCAAAGAACTCCTGGTGGTAGATAAGATAAAATACACAAGACACAACATACAATAAAAATACACAGATAAAAAAACCCCAAACTAATGAAAATATTGGTGTAGCACCAGCATTGTAAATTGTAACTGTTGGTAAATCTATTAACAAACAATGAAGAGCTCAAAGCACCTGTGAATACTGATCAATAAAGATTGACTTTCCAATCTGAACCAACTTCAGCCTCTGAGGGAACTTCAAGCAGCTCCATATAGAGTACACTGCAACAGACTAAGTGAATGATGATAAGGACTGCCACCAAGTAGACATTACTTTTCTCCTGGAACAGACTGCCAAATCTCCCATGGACTGGTACTACCAGGATACTTTAGCTATGTACTTCCCAAGTTCTGTGCTCTTCCAACATGAGGGTTGGTCAATCACACAGCACAGCCAGGTAGTGAATAAAGGTTTTTTAGCCAGTCCAAACTTGTGACTTGAATATATTGCATGTAACATTAAATTGGTGTTGATTTTGGGTGAGTCACTTCACTTAACTGAAGAGATACTTGGAAATGTGTGATTCTTGGTGGTGAGAAATTCTTTTCAGACTGTTCTAGTTCTGAGAAAAATCTCTTCCATACTTGAACTCTCCTGGCATAAGGGATACAATAAAAATAGAGAGCAGTGATGTGAAATTAAGTTCTCTTATATCTTTCTTTTAACTTTTTTGATATATTACTATAGCAACTCTGAAGTAGAATTTACAGCAAGTAAAGCATTAGTTTCTATAGAAACCACTTGCCCTACATGTGGAAAGAGAGTTTACTTTTTAACACACCATGCCTAATATTAGATTGTGTACGTGTGTGAGCAGGCGTGCACACATGCTTGTTTTTGAAGAGAGGAATTCACCTAATCTATGAGTTCTATGTCATTACAAATGATGCTTTATTTTTACAGACTAACTAGAAAGATATTAAGTCCAGGAAGATCCTTTAGGTAACATAAACCATATGGATTACAGGTATGGTTAATCAATGATAACATTCCAGTCGGCTGGATTATAAAAAAAGAGGCATATTGGTGTTAAGCAAAAAAGAACAAAGGATCTGTCACTTCTGGAACACTGTTGGTAGCCATCTTTTTCCAGCCATTCTTTCATCTTTCATCTTTAGTCTGCCATGTTCAGTTAAACTCTGTTGCAGTGTAAACTGCACTGGCTTTCTGCAGACTTCTGGTGGCAATTCAGGATGTAGTTATCTCCTATAAAGCCCTGCTTGACTTAGCACTTGTTAGTTGTGGGACCAGCTTTTCTCAAGGGTTTCTGCCTATCCTACATACTTGAATAGGGAGAGCACTCAGCTTTGGAACAGTGGCATCTGGTAGGATCTAGCCAGGATATTTGAGAAAGTTCTTCACCTGATCATATGAAATGGCTTCTTAGTTTCACCCTCCCCTCCTGGAGCACAGACTTGTATACAATTTCCACATGTTGCTTTAAAGAAAAAGATGCACATTTAGAAAACATTTAAATAAAATGCAAAAGCATTTTAAACAAACAATGGGGCAGTTCCTGACCAGATCATCATTTATCTGTTCTCCAGAAACTGAGTTACAGGTAAGATATGCTGTTTCAAAAAACTATTTCTGATTTGTTAATCCGTTTGTCAATGCCTCCTTTATGACAGTGCCTGCCCTTTGGAACATCTCTTTCCCCAACAGATGGTTGACCCCAAGTTTCAGTGACAATTGTTGGGGAAACTATTCCTACCCTCCAAAAAAACCCCCAAACACAACAAGACACTCAAAAAGCTAAACAATATATCTGATTTTAAATCTATGCCTGCCACATGAAGGACATGAGTATGAAAAAGATATATCCTTCTTTCGCCCGATGTCTGATAACCCTAACTGGGAAGGGCCTGTCTGCTGTCATTTAAGACCTAGGACTTTCTCCAGGCTGAGGACACTCTCACAAACAAAATACTGAGCTATACACTCAGAGATAAGCCTATCCAAGGATAAGCTGAATCTCAAAATGTTTTCATTTTCATAATTTGTTTATTTCTGGGTGACACACACTTCATACTAGTTTGGTTAAAAATTAACATATATACTCATGTGTAAGCTCACTTGTGGATAAGCTGAATTTTTTTTTTGGGGGGGGTATGTTTTGGAAGCCAAAATAATTAGCTTATACCTACATTTAAAAATGAGAATGGAGTAGAAAGCCAAAAAATATAACAGTACTTTCTTGCCTTTGGGTACCTTGTATCCAGGGTTTTTTTTTAATATGACATATTATAAAGAATTGAATTTTAGTATATGTATGAATAAAGGGGAAATAGCCTGTTATGATGGACCTGGTTCTAACCTAAATATGGACACTGCTCTGAAGTTCAGGGACATCGTTAAAATCACACCTGTTTGATCTGAATAACATCCATTTTTCAGCTTACAAATTGTGTTGGACTGCCATTGCTTTCTCTCTGCTTATCTTTTCCAGAGAGATAGTTTGCCAAGCAATCTGTTGTCTTTATTCTCCTGATGTTTATAAAGCACACAGTGTGAAGTGATTGGATGCCTTAGCAACACAGTAAATATGTATCATTGCTAATAAAGTAGCTGCGTTGGGTAAGATAAATCCATACCCTTCTATAAAAAGATGAGAGGATATTCTGCAGGAAAGTAATACAGTATTTATCAGGCAAAATAGATGCTCAATGAATTGTAACTTCTTTTTTTATTTTACTCCTATGGAGATTCATTTAAAAGAGATGGCTTTAATGCTGCTTTTCCATTACACCTAGGAACTGTCATTTATTCTATATGTAAATGTGTAAATAAAGAAACTTGAATAACATTAGCTCTGAATTAACTGTCTCTTAGAGTCTGGGTTGACACCATTCTAAATTGAAAACTGCACATTTTTCTTTATAACCTTTAATCAAAAGTTAAAAATTTATTTGAAAAAGCAAAATCTGGCACCCAGTCAGGATATTTGAGAAAATTCTTCACCTGATCATATGAAATGGCTTCTTAGTTTCATCCTCCCCTCCTGGAGCACAGACGTGTATACAATTTCCACATGTTGCTTTAAAGAAATAGACGCACATTTAGAAAGCATTTGAATAAAATGCAAAAGCATTTTAAACAAACAATGTGGCAGTTCCTGACCAGATCATCATTTATCTGTTCTCCAGAAACTGAGTTACAGGTAAGATGTACTGCTTCAAAAAACTATTTCTGATTTGTTAATCCGTTTGTCAATTTTGAGACCATATTGTTCACTTTGAATAATTATAGGCTCCTTACATACTAGGATGAAAACCACAAGTATAAATGATACATAAAAACAACAAAAAGAACAAAACTAGTCATAAAAATTGCCACTCTTTTGGGAACAATATCTAACAAAGATGCACTTCATCACTTAAAAACACCAACAGCTAGGGCAGGAGTGTCAAACTCGTGGCCCACGGGCTGAATGTATCACATGCTGGCCATGCCCACCCCCGATTTAGTGAAGGGGAAAAAAAAGTCACGATACGTCACGTGACAATGACGTGATCTCACGAGTTTGACACCCCTGAGCTAGGGAATCACTGTATTTTATCTCAGAATCTGCTGATAGAGCCAGGTGTTTTCCAGATTTATAAAAGCCAAATAGATTGAAGGTCATGATTCCTAATCTTTTCAACCAGACATAGATTGGATTATCAAATAACACAACAGAGGTCTTGAGGTCCTATGTGACCCCAAAAATTTCTTAGATGTAGTGCTCAGAACTTTTCCAAAAGTTGTACTAAATTATAATTCTAAAAGTAGCAGCATGGAAATTTGGTTGAATACATTTTGGAAACAACAACTTCATGGAGAGAAATCATACAAGTTACATAAAGTTCATATAAAACCAATTTCATCCCCCCCCCTCAATCTTCTCACTCTTTGTACTTATCTATTTCTCACAATGGAACCCTGGTATGCTACTCAAAAGCCAAACACAACCTGAACCTCAAAAAAGTTGTGTACTTTGTGTACTTTGAAAGAGAGGATATCTTTGAATATAAGATGATCTTCTGCATACTAGATACCAGGCCACCAAACCTTATATTTGAACATGAGAACTTGGCAGAGGTTCCTTATGTAAAAAAAGTTTAATCACAGCTATCCTTCCTGTGTTTATTATTATGAAAGTTCAGCTAATGTGTGAATAAAGATGGAGAACATTCTGCAAATGTTCTGTATCAAATATAGATACTAAATATGTCCAATGAAGAACTTTCAGTCCATTCTGTTCTGTCAGGGTTTGAGGTATGGTTATGCTGCTTTACATGCTTTTTCCACTGAGACTTGTGCAAAAGGTTTTCATAGTAATTATGGCATTCCGTTATGAATGTTGAGCAACTGGCTGCAGCATGGGCAATAAAATAACTGAATAACTGAAAATAATTTTGGAGAACCCTTCTTCTATCAATTGAGAAGTCCATAATGCTGGGAAATGTGAAAGAAAAGAGGATGACCAACAGTAAGGTGGATGGATCCACGTTATAGGTAGTACTATGACCACAAGTGATTCCAACATTTATGTTGCTAAGTGAGTTTTGACCCATTTTGCAACCTTCCTTGCCACAGTTGTTAAGTGAATCACTGCAGTTGTTAAATTAGTAACACGGTTGTAAAGTGAATCTGGCTTCCCCATTGATTTTGCTTGTCAGAAGGTTGCAAAAGGTGATCTTGTGACCCTGTGACACTGCAACTTTTGTAAGTATGAACCTGTTGTTTTGATCACATGATCATGGGGATGCTGCAACAGTCGTAAGTGTGAAAACCAGTGATAAGTTACTTTCTACCATCAAATGGGCACTAAATGAATGGTTGTAAGTTGAGGACTAGCTATATAGCAGTGCTGGATGCATTGATGGAAATCTGAAGAGCTGATAAAAGTCAAAACCAAACTTATAGTATAATATGAATCCATCCTCCTTTTGACTTTCAGAATTCATGGAATTGGTAATGCAGTTCATAAAAATTACAGCTGTAATGTCATGTCATGTAACAGTAACATTTTGGGTTACTGCACAAAATCTAAAGAATGTAAGAATAGCAATAGCAATAGCATTTAGGCTTATTATGACTCCATAGTGCTTTACAACACTCTATGGGCAGTTTACAATGTTGAAGCATTATGTGTAGATTTCCCTCAACAATCTGGATTCTTACTTTACTGACCCCAGAGAGATGGAAGACTGAGTCAACCTTGAGAGGCTGAGTTAATTTTGAGACCTAACAGAACAGACCAAATAAATTTGGTTAAGAATTAGTCTTAGTCCAGCATTTTATTTTTATAGTGACCAACAAGATTCCTTTAGAACACTCACAAGCAGGAGACAGAAACACAGCTTTCTCTTACTATTGTTCTGGAATTTGGAAGCATGATGCTCCCAACCTAGAGATAAATTCAACCTTGAAGACCATGATTTTTGAATAAATGTGTCTTCCATGACTTTCTTCTCATCCTTTTATAAGCTATCCAAGTTGCTGGTAATCCAGTATTCTGCCAGCTCCTTTAGATGATCCTAGTATCAGTATTTTGAGAAAGGGAGAACAACATTCTCCTTATCTTTGTTCTGTAGACAAAATGCAAAGGTTCTCTTTTTCATGTGAAAAATAACCACTAGTGTGTTTGCTGGACTATAAGAGCACAGATGTCTACAGAAGGGTTAAGTGACAAAACATGTGCCATAACATCTTAATAGAAGCTCTGCTACTTGCATATTCATGTCTGATGTCAAGACACATGTACCAAATATCAGCACTTTCATTGTAGTGTCATTGTGTATGGGCTGTCATTTGTTCGTCCTAGGTAACTGCAGATGCCTATGATAGGAAGCTATGATTTCTCCCAGTCAATTTACATAAACAAATCAATAAACCTCAGCTATTGGAAGAACGTGGAAAGCAGAATTGGAACACCAGTTCTGAAAGAACCACACTGGCTAACTATTCCCCATTGATCTTAATTGTCAGAAGGTCACAAAAGAGGATCTCATGATTCCGGGATACTATAATCATCATAAATATGAGTCAGTTGACAAGTGTATGAAGCTTTGGAGCTTTATATGTCTGAAGCTTTTGTTAATTTCCTTCTTTTTCCCCCAGTAACTTTATTATTTTATTTTGGGTAGTCATTTACTATTTTATTATAGTGATTTTGATAATATGGCTTTTTAGGGAGTGATAAAAATATTATATTAATACTATTAATTGCCTGCTTTTGTCTGCCTTATCTTGCTTTTCTTAATGCATGATAAATCTCTGTATTGAAAAATGATGGATGACAAAACAAATCTTATGATATATTATAATTATTCCCTTGTTAACAGAATCCGGTGAGCTGTTTGCTTTAATGGCCGATTCACACAGATATTAACTCAAATTCAACTTGGTCTCAATTAGCAGCTTCAGATACTGTTGTCTGTTTCAGGTTCAAACACTTTTAGACTTTTAAATTTTATCTCACACATCATTTCACACATCTATCTATGCAGTGTGTAGTTTAATAAAAAAAACCAGCAACATTGAATCCTCAATTCAACTACTTTTTAAATCATTCATTTTAAAATAAACAGCTTTATTATTCTTTATTTAATTGTCCTAAAATGCCAAAACAATGGAACACTAACATTAAACTCAAAACGCTAAGGTAAAAATTTGTATTTTTAAATCCTTCTTTAAAAATTAACCTTAATACCACCTTTGGAGGACATTCAGAAGTGTGGTACGATCACTTACAAGCATATGCTAAATAGCTTAGTGCTACTACTACTAATATGCAGAAATTAAATTAAAAATGTAATTGAAAATTTCAAACTAGGCCATGATTCCTCAAACTGGTGCCCTTCAGATGTAGTATGCTACAAACTTTATTATTGCCAAAAATACTGTAATAGGAGTTCTAATTCATTGTATTGAAGAAAGCTGATAGAAATGGAATAGTTTTAAATAAAACCTATCCACCCTTATCTTTTTAGAACTCATATATCTTTCATTTTTGAGTTCTCCAAATCCATTTTTTTCTCTATCTACATTCATTAGTTGTCATAGGAACTGTCCTTCCTAAATCAAAGACATGTTGATATTGTTATGCTAGGTAACTGGCAGAGAACAGTTGCAATTCTTGAAGGTCACTAAGATAACTTAACCAGTTCTGTGTATGAATATCTATCTATCTATCTATCTATCTATCTATCTATATATATCTATATAGAGCCTAGGTGGCGCAGTGGTTAGAGTGTTGAACTGCAGGCCACTTCTGCTGATTCAATCTAGCGGTTCA
>JANHFL010005893.1:4175-14354 GCA_032468155.1 Oxyrhabdium leporinum
AGGAGGAGGAGGAGGAGGAGGAGGAGGAGGAGGAGGAGGAGGAGGAGGAGGATGGTGATGCCTATTCTTTCAATGGAGTCCAACTCTCGGTGATTCTGTGGGCTAGGTCTCTTGGAGTTTTTCCATTCTCTGTTAGCTTTGATAGTGTCCAGCCACCTTGTTCTTTCATAGCCTGGTTTCCTTTTACCACTAACTTTTCCAAACGTAATTGCTTATAACAGAATGACAGAGCTGGAAGGGACCTTGTCAGTCATCTAGTCCCCCCGCCCAAGCAGGAGACCCTACACCATTTCTGACAGTCCAGTCTCTTCTTGAAAGCTCCCAGGGATAAAGCTCCCACAACTTCTGAAGACAGCTTCTGTTCCATCGGTTGATCGTTCTCGCGGTCAGAAAATTTCTCTTTATTTCCAGGTTGAATCTTTCCTTGATCAGTTTCCATCCATTATTCCTTGTCTGACCTTCAGGTGCTTTGGAAAATAGCTTCCCCCCCTCTTCTTTGTGGCAAATAGCAATGTCTCAAATAGCAATAACAGACTTATAACAGTGCTTTACATCCCTCTCTAAGAGGTTTACAGAGTCAGCCTATTGCCCCCAACAATCTGGGTCCTCATTTTAGCAACCTCAGAAGGACAGAAGGACGAGTCAACCTTGAGCCTGGTGAGATTTGAACCGCCAAACTGCAGGCAGCCGGCAGTCAGCAGGAATAGCCTGCAGTACTGCACTCTAACCACTGCGCCACCGTGGCTCCTGAAATGCTGGAATGCTGCTATCATGTCCACCCTAGTCCTTCTTTTCTCTAGATTAGCCATACCCAATTCTTGCAAATGTTCTTCCTAGATTTTTGTCTCCAGGCCTTTAATCATCTTAGTTGCTCTCCTTTGCACTTTTCCTAAAGTGAATTCCCCCATATCACATGGCCAAAGGAAGCGAGACACATTTTCATGATTTTGCCTTCTCGGGACACATCTGGGCATGTTATGCGCTCCAGTTCTTGCTTGTCCAATGACTCCAAGAGAAACCATACAACAAATGGTCATATTTTCAGAACTTACAAAGTTACAACGGCATTGAAAAAAAAGTGACTTAGGGGCATTTTTTTCACACTTACAACCGTTGCAGCCGCCCATTGGTCACATGATCAAAATTCAGAAGCTTGGCAACCGATTCATATGTATGACCGTCGCAATGTCCCGCGGTCAGGGGATCAGCTGCTGCTTCTACCTTCTGAGAAGGTAATGGGGAATTCAGATTCACTGAACAACCGTGCAACTAATTTAACGAATGCAACTGTGGCAAGAAAAGTTGTAAAATGGGGCAAAACTCACTTCACCAATTATGGGGCTCAATTATGGTCGTAAGGTTGAATAGCTGGGGGTGAGTGGGAGGGGGGTGAGATTCGTTCTTTAATTCAAGGGTATCTTATTAGTCTTTGTTATTATGAAGTTTTGGGATACTGTTTGGTACAGCAAGCCTAGCAAACTCCTTCATCTGCAGGTAGTCCTTGCTTACCGACTGCCTTGTCTAGCAACCATTCAAATTCGTGATGGTGTAAAAAAAAATGCTGGTCGGGGAATTCTGGGAGTTGAAGTCCACCGGTCTTCAGGTTGCCAAGTTTGAAAAGCACTGATGTAGATGGACTGTTCTCAGGACCGGGTATATACCACCACCTTATGGCTGAAAATATTATAATGGATTGTTGCATTTTTGTGATTCCGTTTAAAAAAAATTACTTGCTCTATGCAATCATCCCAAGCATCAGGCTTCTGTGCCACATTAGTTTTTGCCACTGTATTTGAGCATCCTGATGCATCGGTAAAGACCTTCCTTGCCACAGTTGTTAAGTGAATCACTAACCTTGCTACGTTAGTAACGCGGTTGTTAAGTGAATCCGTTCACTTAAACCAGCGTTCCTGTGATCATGTGATCAAAATTCAGACGCTCGGCACCTGGTTCATATTTATGACGGTCGCAGTGTCCCGGGGTCAGGTGATCCCCTTTTGAGACCTTCTGACAAGCAAAGTCGACGGGGAAGCCAGATTCACTTAACAACCGCGTGACTAACTTATCAACTGCAGGGATTCACTTAAGAACCAAGGCAAGGAAATGGGGCGAAACTCACAGAACGAATGTCTCACTTAACAACAGGAATGTTGGGCTCAGTTGCGATCATAAACCAAGGACTCCTTGTAGCCCGTTTCTCTCTAAAATGGCGAATAATTTGCATGCCATCTCTTTGCCTAGTATGATAGCAGTGTTCCAATATTTGAAGGGCTGCCACAAAGAAGAAGGAGTCAAGTTATTCTCCAAAGCCCCTGAAGGCAGGACAGGAAGCAATGGATGGAAACTAATAAGGAGAGAAGCAACCTGGAATTAAGGAGAAATTTCCTGACAGTTAGAACAGTTAACCAGTGGAACAACTTGCCTCCAGAAGTTGTGAATGCTCCAACAGTTTTTAAGAAGAGATTGGATGACCACTTGTCTGAAATGGTATAGGTTTCCTGCTTGAGTAGAGGGTTGGACTAGAAGACCTCCAAAGTCCCTTCCAACTCTGATATTCTGATTGCATGCTGTCTGGGCTTAATGCTGTTCTTTGGTGGCTGTAGTTCTTTGAGTTATTAAATATCCCGTGTTTGCTGAAGTGGAAGAGATCGGTCCAATTGTCATCTTTTGAACCTGTGAAAATCTACCCAACATTTCTAAACAAAGGACCGGTGAAGGCAACATATTTTGCTACCTAAGATCAAGAAGGCAGTTCTGCCTGATGTATGTTTGATTTAGGGTAGCCCTTGAACCTTATTTCAGCAGAAGTCCCAGGAAAACGTCATTGGAGCTCAAAATTAGAACTAGGCACCCTCTGAAAGAGAATAAACAAATAAGCATATATTTCCACCATCACATTTAAGAGGTCTTCTCAACACTCCCCCGATCACCCAACGCAGCCCAGAAAAAAGGATTGACGATGAGTCTCACAGTTGAGTTTATTTTCAAGAAGGTAATATCAAACCTTGGACAAAGAACGCACCAAAATGCTAGTCAGTTCACTAAAATAAAGTCTCTAAGAACTGTTTGAAGCTCTCCTGTCCAAGGAAGCTAACAATCCTTTTCCTCAAATAAGATGTCCCAATGGTGCTTTTTTTTCAAGAGGCAACTGGACTTTCTGGTGTTTCTTTGAAGATGTTTCGCTTCCCATCCAAGAAGCTTCTTCAGCTCTGTTCCAAAATAAGACCGATTCTGGAGTGTCCGTTGTCTTCTCCACTACGTCCTGACAAACTCCTGTTTCTTTTCCAGCCCCAGGGATGAGATCTATGGTACATCCAGTTCCGTTCCACACCACCACAACTGTCCTCTCTTAACATCTTCTGTCTAGGACACTTGGAAGAGAGCTGTACGACCTCCACCCCCACCCCCCAATCAACTGAAATGCTGCACTAGGTTTTCCCTAAGGTGTCCCCATAAGAGCCCCCTTCCCAAAGTATATTTATTATTTAGGTTGGGGGTTTAAGGGAGAAAAATGGCTTTATTTTTTTTCCCTTAACTCATTATGCCCCTTCCCCTTTTCCAGCCTCCCCAAGTGCAAAGGGCAAGACGATGCTATTATTATTGACCATCGCACAGTCAGCCAAATGTTCAGACTGGGTTTGACACTTTTGTCTACCTGTCGAGTCCTTACCAAGGACCTGGGATAGGCAAATCTGGATGTTTGACGTTCTTACAGGTATGGCCGCAGGATGGAAGCTGCTCCAAGTAAAGCTGCCTTCTGCAATTGACTGCAATTGGCAAATTGGTCAATGCCAAGGATAGTGTTCAAGTGGTGCTCCAGTTGTTTGGGGATTGCACCCAAGCTGCCTATTACTAGTGGTAGTACCCTTGCTTGCCTTTGCCACAGTCGTTCTGTTGTTGTTGTTACCATGTTGTTGTTGTTGTTGTTATGAGCTGCGGTGGCGCAGTGGTTAGAATGCAGTACTGCGGGCTCCTTCTGCTGCCTACCGTCTGCCTGCAATTTGGCAGTTCGAATCTCACCAGGCTCAGGGTTGACTCATCCTTCTGTCCTTCCGAGGTCGGTAGAATGAGGACCCAGATTGTTGGGGGCAAGAGGCTGACTCTGTAAACTGCTTAGAGAGGGCTGGAAAGCACTGTGAAGTGGTATATAAGTCTAAGTACTATAGCTAGTCTCCTTCCTTCCTTCCTTCTTTCCTTCCTTCCTTCCTTCCTTCCTTCCTTCCTTCCTTCCTGTTAGCATGCAGTGTTGCAGGCTAGTTGTGCCCATTGCCAGCAGTTCGAATCCCACCAGGCTCAAGGTTGACTCAGCCTTCCATCCTTCCGAGGTGGGTAAAATGAGGACCTAGATTATTGGGGGCAATTATGCTGACTCTGTAAAACGCTTAGAGAGGGCTGTAAAGCGGTATATAAGTCTAAGTGCTATTGCTATTATTATTTTCACTATACCCATTCTTGGAAAGGCTCTTGACACATCTGAAGGCATGCTCACCTAGTGTCTCTAGCTCTACATTTGTGTACTCCCTTCTAGGGTACAAAAATTTAAAGCCACAGTTCACAAGTTGCTTATGTTGCTGAAAATTTCCCCTGCAGGGGACCACATGCAAAAACGTGTATCTTTTAATTTTATCGTTTTGTACTTGTAGCATAACAAGTTTTTAGTTAGTAAAAATCAGATATCTGGCTTTTGTGGTGAAGGACGACACCGCTCAGGCTCCAAGAAGTCTGCAAGAGCGACCTCCTACCATGAGGAGATGCAGGTTTGAAGGTCAGATGGCCAAGATAGCAGATCATCGGCACATGTGTGGGCGGCCTGAAGAAAACGGTAAGATTTGGTGTCCTAAACCGGGATCTCCAACCTTGGCAACTTTAAGACTTGTGGACTTCAACTCCCAGAATTCCTCAGCCAGTTTTAAGACTTGTGGACTTCAACTCCCAGAAATCCTCAGCCAGCTTTAAGACTTGTGGACTTCAACTCCCAGAAATCCTCAGCCAGCTTTAAGACTTGTGGACTTCAACTCCCAGAATTCCTCAGTCAGCTTTAAGACTTGTGGACTTCAACTCCCAGAATGCCTCAGCCAGCTTTAAGACTTGTGGACCTCAACTCCCAGAATTCCTCAGCCAGCTTTAAGACTTGTGGACTTCAACTCCCAGAATTCCTCAGCCAGCTTTAAGACTTGTGGACTGGGAGTTGAAGTCCACAAGTCTTAAAGTTGCCAAGGTTGGAGACCCCTGTCCTATTAACAATAAAACATTTACAGGTGGTCCTCGGTTTACGACCACCACTGGGACAAACATGTTTGTTGCTGAGCAAAAAAACATTGAGTCACGCCCAATTTTACAAGGGTTTTTTTTGTGTGGGGTTGGTTTTTTTTGCCCTGTTTGTTAAGAGAATCACTGCAGTTAGGGGACTCATGAGGTTGTAAAGCGATTCCCACATTAATTGTCCTGGTTTGAATCTGACTGGGAAGGTCACCAATGGGAATCACGTGACCCTGGGATCACACTGCAATCGTTGTGAATACGTGCCAGTTGCCAAGCACAAAAATTTTTGATCACTTGACCATGGGGAAGCAGAGAAGGGTTTTTTCGGTGCTGTTGTAACTTGGAACGGCCACTAAATGAAGGGTGATAAGTTGAGGGCTACCTGTATATTCCAGATTCAATCTCAAAGTGGCATTCCATTTTAGGATCTCGGTGGCATTTAACAGCAGGTTCTTGGATTTTGTCTCCACCACAACCTACTGAAGTATGTTGGGTTGAGAGCAAGTGAACCCTGTTCTCATATAACCACTTGAATTAACCTGGTTTCTGGGATTGCAGAAGTGGGTTAAAACCTGACTAAATCTAACCACCTTGCTTTACGGAGGAGGGATGTCAATGGACAGTCTTGAAGCTGAATATGAAAGGGTAGAGTTTGTTTTTCTGCGTTGTTTGTTGTTCAGTCCTTGAACCTCATACTAGCATTCATAAACACCTAGTCAACCATATCAAAATTGCTTTTTGATTGATCATGCTATGGTACTAGGGGCATCTAAGAAGAGTTCAACAAAGTCAAAATAGGGGCTGCAATTCCATTACATCATACATGTTGGTTGACAATTGACAAAGTCCAAAGCAATTTGGAAGCAAAGAAATGAACACCTTAAAAGAATGGGAAGCCAATAAAAATAGGGATTATCACAACGGTCGCTGAAAGATTGTGTTTCCAAAATATGACCAGCCAACCCACGTCTCTAGAACTCCAGTTTCAGGGATAACTTTGAGGAAGTTTCTTGAGTACAAATGTCCTTGTGTAAAGACAACGTGGGAGAAGTGTTCTTGTACAACACGTATGTGTGCCCCAAGACAACACAGCCCAACACATTTCCGAAGACTAAGCGGAGGGGAAGAGGGAGAGGAATACGCTAAGCAAACCCCCAAAGGGCCACTTGCACAGATGACGCTTAAATCAGTGCTCGTATTAGCTGTGTCTGCAATTCAAATGAAAAAGTTAAACCTGCCAGGGGGGATGGTTCTACTGGTTTGGATATCAAACTGGGCCTCAGCACCTGTTCACGCTCTGCTCTTGCATCAACCCCTTTCCCCAACTGAGCTAGGAGGAACGCTCATTCTTGCTGGCAATTACATGTAGCCCTCTTCCAAATAGCATCTCTGGGCCACCGGTAGTCACCGAGAGAACAGGTGGTCTTTTTAAAAAGTTCCCTTAGGATGAGGTGGGCTCCCATCGTCTCTTGAGTCTCTAAGAACAGCCTCTAAGCCTGGAGCATTGATAATGAGCATTGACTAGAGATGAGATGGAAGGGTTGGACTTACGTCAGTGAAGGAAAAGGGGTGACATATGGCTCAGGGAGTTGAAAGAAGAAGGAAAGCGACGGAACTTCTGCGTTATGGATCGCTCATTGGCCAACCTGGAATAGACTGTCAGCATTCTAATGGCCCCAGAGGAGAAGACAAGTTATCAATCATGTTGAGGTTTCACAGCTTACTCTCTATCCAAGTGGGTCGAATGAGGAGAGTTTGTGAATTACCCAGAATTCTTCATCACCGGTGGCATTAAGATAGGGGCAGGAGAACCAACCTGATAAGCTTGGCATTGGGGTAGCGCATATCTATTAGGTTTGGAGGTAGCCCAAATGCCCTTTGAGGAAGCACGTCCATTGTCATTATGGTCTTCTGGATCCTGTCCATTGGGTTGAGTGAGATGACCATTTGAGGTCTGCTTTAGTTCATGGTCCAAGCCATTCTATGAAATTATGGGAGCACAGTTCTCATCAGCTGTGATTTTCTTACTGGTCCCTTACTGGTCCCTTACTGGTCTTGGGTTTGATCCTTGCCTGCGTGGTCAACACATGTGTTCCACACTGTTCTTCATGGTCCCTTTCTTTTGCTTCTAGCATTGTTCCTCTGTTCCCTTTTGGTTCCTTATCATCCTTGCATCCTCTTTATTTAGGTGGATGAGGTGGATTATGCATGATCCACCTAATCACGGTGGTTAGAATGGAGTATTGCAGGCTAATTCTGCCGACTGCCAGGAGTTCGATTCTGACCGGCTCAAGGTGGACTCATCCTTCCATCCTTCCGAAATCGGTAAAATGAGGACCCAAATTGTTAGGGGCAATATGCTGACTCTTTAAACCACTTAGAGAGGGCTGTCAAGCACTGTGAAGTGGTATCTAAGTCTAAGTGCTATTGCTGTCCTCTGGCCAAATAGTTTTGCCTCTTTGGAGCTCTTTTTTCTAGTTTATTTCAACGGTTGCTTCATCTGTCTGACTGGGAACCAAGAGGTTGAAAGGAACTAGGGGAGGGGTCCTCAACCTCTAAAACTCTGTTGTTTTGAAGTGGGACTATTTTGCAACCCTCCGAAAAATGGGATGTAAGCAGCTGAAACCCAGGGACTCTCCCATGAGACCTTCACGTGCAATTGCACAAGTCTTCAGTTGAAGGATTAACCTCATTTCTGTCGATTTCCATGGGTCTAATTTTGAAAGCAAGCCACTGGGTTTTTAATTCTTTTTTTCCCCCTCAGTCAGTGGCCAATACGAAGCAGATAAAGATTTCATGATAATATTTTGCTTTCAGAAAAAGAAAACACAAGCTGATAGATTTCTAGACAAAGCTCCATTTCCTTTTCTTCTCCTTATCTCATGCTTTTTGTTCAGCTGATTGTCTCCATTCTGCATTTTGCATTATGCTGCTTATCCCTGAAGTGTAAAATGTTGCTTGTATGCATGTATGTATGCAAAAATATACGTTTCCCCATACTGATGGGAATGGAGCATAAAAATATACATTTTCCCCACCGATGATGGGAGTCAGCAACTTTTGGGAGATAGGATTTCTTCTTCCCCTACTTCAGATGATTATAAGAGAATGCAATCATTTCGGATCATGGTACACTCCCCCCCCCTCCCAAAAAAAAAAGGAGACAAAGAGAGTGATGACTCAGTTGTGCCAGTCAGAGATAAAAAAAATTAGTTTATAGTAGGAAGAAAATGGCCACTTATGAAAAACTACTTCGCTGCGGACAAACCACCCAGGGGACATTTCGGTCATCAAGCAGACGTCCAGACACCGGACTGTCGGTGGCCTTTGGAAAGAGACACGAAGAACAGGAGTTTGTTAATCTGCCCAATTAGGAATCGGAGCCGCATGACAAATTTCAGCCAGGACGGGCTGCCATCGCGGCTGAGCAGGACGTCCATCACGTCCCCGGCAGCAGAAATGATGCAAGCGCCCATCCGTCGGGCTGGTGATGTTGAAGTCACCGCTTCTTGCGCTTCTAGCTTCATCAACCCTTGCAGAAAGATTTTCAAATCGTACAAGTTCTCTTTGTCAGCTGCATTTTCTCGGAATAACGCTGTGACGGTGCTCTTTCTCAATCAGCAAGGGGCATTTTATGCTTTGGTTTTGCCATCCTGTCCTGCTGAGTTTAGCTGCTTTAGGGGTGGGAAGCAAATGAGACGTGCCGTTCTCATCTCTTTTTTTTTGGGGAGGGGGGGATGGGGAGGGGAGTGGGTTACTTCTTACTGAGTCCCCTCATTTCCAGACAGATTGATCTGCAAGAACATGAAGCCTGAAGCAAAAAGGATGAAAACCGTCTCCTCGAATTCAGAGGAGGGAAAGCTTTTCAGATTTTTAAGGGTGCCTTGTGCAAAGCAAAGGGGGGGGGCTGGGGGCCATGTCCTCCCTGGCTGGGTGCCCCCCCCCGGATCAGAGGGCATGGCACGAAGGTGCCACTTACAGGTAACCCTTGGTTTATGACCCTAATCGAGGCTGGGTTTATGGCTGTAAGTTATGTCATCATTAAGCCACCACATGACCGCACCTGATTTTATGACCTTTTCAGCAATGGTTGTTAAATGAACACAATGGTCATAAAAGCAATGTCATGGTCCTTAAGCAAATTCGTTGTCTGCAAAAAAAATGGATTTTTTGCTGAAAACTGAAAGCAAAAGCATTTTATGGCAAAAAAAAACCCCAACCCATTGTAAATTGTGGCCACGTGACCACGGGATGCGGCAAAAAGTTGTACATGCGGGCAGCCCAAAGGCAATCTTGTGATTCGATGGGGGAATGGCCATCATAGCTTCGAATCTAGATCGTACGTAGCCTGGGGAAAGTCTGATGTAACTTTGAATGGCCATTAAGGGACCGGTTGAATGACTGGCCTAAAATTAGCCATTCAGCTTTGGTGGCCAGTAATGGACTTGAATCTGGATCTCCCCACTCCTGGTCCAAGACCTTCATCATTACAAGACACAGATTCTTAAGCTCAATCTCCACCACAGAACTGAGCAGAAAAGACAGAGAGAAAGAGAGAGACAGAAAGAGAGAGACAGAGGCAGACAGAGAGACAGAGACGCAGACAGGCAGACAGAGACAGAGAGACAGACAAAGAGGCAGAGAGAGAGACAGACAGAGACAGATAGACAGACACAGACACAGAAAGGCAGACAGAGACAGAGACAGACAGAGAGACAGAAACAGACAGAGAGAGAGACAGAGGGAGACAAACAGAGACAGAGACAGACAGAGACAGAAACAGAGAGAGAGAGAGAGAGACGGATAGACAGACAGACAGACAGACAGACAGAGGGAGGGAGGGGGAGAGAGGGAGAGAGACCTACAGGAGATCAAGATAATCTTCAACGGTCTCATTTCATGTGCCACTTCAGTGGC
>JANHFL010005895.1:32478-46945 GCA_032468155.1 Oxyrhabdium leporinum
GATAGATAGATAGATAGATAGATAGATAGATAGATAGATATAGATATAGATATAGATATAGATATAGATATAGATAGTATGTTATATCAAGTTTTTCGGATTTGTTTCTGACTGAATCTTTTCTGTTGCCAAAAAAGAACCTCTGAAGATGAATTATTTGGGTTAACAACTTTTCTCAACAGTTCCTCCCATAATTTTTCTCAGATCACCAGAAAACACCACAGAAAGTCTGGTGTTCGGTTTGCTGTAAAGAAAACTTTTACACTTCCCTTGGTTTACTATTGACTCAGCAATCTGAGGCTTTGTTTTCTTCTCATTTTTCTCCCTCTACTTCAGATTTCCTTTCTTTTTCTTTTTTGCTCTCCCCTATTTATTCTGTTTGTCAGCAGGAGCAAAGTTCAGTGTCAGTTTCACAACACTTTTTTTTTTCCTTTTTCCTAGGGCTGAGAACGACTCAGCCTAGGAAACACGTCTTGGGTGGACCTTCTTGTTTCTGTCAAAGCAGATTAAGAGTGATACAGGTTTTGTCCGTTGCTAATACACCTGTGAAGGGCTTCTCAAAAGAGCAATATTCAGACTGAGCACAGAAGCCTCGACAGAACTAACCTGCTAGAGTTTAGAAGCTTTTCTTCTAAGAAATCATATTTTTTCTTGGCTTTATTGTGAATATGAATATTGAACTGTAAAATCAAGATTGTCAAGATTTTCAGCCCTCTGTGCCTTAAACTGTTAAAATTATATGGAGTTACATTGTATAATATTTAAAGAGGGCATATTAAATGGAATTTCCTTTCAGAAATGCATTATATGTATTCCTTCAGGGTACTTGGGATACTCACTCTTAGCCACACGGTCTTAAATTGCAGTCTCGACAGAGGTACTCTTAAATTCTATATGGAGCTTTACTGAGTTTGAGGGTACCCTTAACTCACCTTGATTGACCTTAGAAAGGCTAAGGAGAGAGAAATTTGGGGAATGCACCGCTAGCCCAGGAAATCCCAGGGCTGCAGGACAGACTGAGGCAAGAACAACAAATCCATAAGCAAGCAACAAAATTGATGTTTTTGTCAGGCAAACATGTTCATGTAGTCAATAGGAGAGAAGCCCAAATCAAGGGAGAATCTTTACTTTTTAATCTCAAAAGCCTCAGTTGTACATTGTAACCTACACTGTATCTCACTAAGTCATAATTTGTGTTGCCCGTGTTTGCTGAGTAAACTACATTTAGTTATGCTATACATTATACTAAGCCATAAATGTTGGTTTGTACGCTAGGCTTATATAGCTTCCAAAGCCACAGTTTTGTTTAACATACAGGATAAACCTCCTCCAGAAATCTAGTTACTTCATTAAAGCACAAGTGTTGTAATCATGAATAAATAAGTTGTGCTTTCATCACTTCTGGGTTAGAGTAACTGTGAATTCAACCTATGCTGGTTTATAAAGGATCACCAAGGTGGTTTGTGCATTATAAAACTGGTCTATTGAAATAAGAACTAGCTTAACCCTTCAGTTGTGCACTTTTCCCTCTCTTCTGAAGTGTCCTGTTCTGTTGTGGTTGACCACAACTTGCCATTCTTCAAACCCAAGAAATTAAAAATTCCTAACTCAGTTTTCTTTGAAAGCATCCTGTTTAAGCCATGGGTTGTGAAGGTAAGATCCTTTCAATAAACAGTAGTCAAGATTAATTACAGTTTTTATTAGTAAACAGAATAAACAGAAATAGGAAAGAAGTGATAAAAATGCTCCCTCTGTCTATCCAGAGCAGTAGTGAAAATGGAGATTGTGTCCTTCATGGAAAAGTATTTCATACCTTAACATGCTGAATTGGCTTATTGAAAATGCCATTTTTCTTCTACTCGGCTATGCAAAAGCAAGCATAATTTGAAATGTTCACAGATTCAGAGCAGAAAATAGCACATGAGCGACGTTGGTTGTGAAAGTTAAGTTGTTATGCTCTCTTTTGTGTTCTACATGAGATGCAGTTGCTGGTCTAAACTTCTTTTTTTGCCAAACAGTCTTGCTCCATTTTACAACTTTTCTTGCCATATTTGTTAAGTGAATCACTGCAGTAGTTAAATTAGTAGCACAGATGTGAATCTGGTTTCCCCATGGACTTTGCTTATCAGAAAGTTGCAGAAGGTGATCACATGACCCCAGGACACTGCAACAGTCATAAATGTGAATCAGTTGTCAAGCATCCAAATGTAAATCATGTGACCATGGGAATGCTGCGATGGTCATAAGTGTGAAAAATGGTCATAAGTAACTTTTTTCGGTGCTGTTATAAGTTTGAACGGTCATTAAGTGAACTGTTGTAAGTCGAGGACTACTGGTACAACAATTTTTGAATCAAGGTACCTAAAATCTACTAGCTTAAAGAATATGTTAAACATCTGGGACCCATTACTCCTGCGGAATTGAAATTTCCGCGATGTCCAATTGAAATTTCCATGATGATGTTTTATTTGCAAAGTAATGGCCGTTGCAGCATCCCAGCAGTCACATGCTCAGGATTTCTGATGCTCCCTGCCAGCTTCCCACAAGCAAAGTCAGTGGGGAAGCCAGCAGGAAGTTGGAAGTCATTCCCACTCGCACTGTTTTTTCGTCCACACATGGTCATTCTGTTTAGCTGTTTAGCTAAGTAAATATTAACTTACTATTGTAGTTTGTTTGCTACTACAATTATTTTTTTCTATTTATGATATATACTTTTCTTAGATGATCACGGGACCATCCACGGGATTGGGATAATAGACAGACAGACAGACAGACAGACAGAGTGAGTGAGTGAGTGAGTGAGTGAGTGAGTGAGTGAGTGAGTGAGTGTAAAATTTAATTCTAGTCAAATCAGACTGCATTACCTTTCTCTCAAAGGATGACCCAATAGGTAACAGGGTGACCAGGTTTAAAATAAAATCTTGTAGAACATTTGCAATGTTGAGTTAATCGATTCACTTGCATCATACAGAGTCACGACGGCAGGCAGCCTCCTTATTTATAATGAACTATTGGGAATCATACTAGGAGATTTTGGTAGGTTTACTTTCCACGTAAGAACGTGGATGATCACGCATTCCGAAGCTTACTTTTTTATTCCCCATTTATTCTATGGGTGACTCCAGGCATGTTGCAACAGCAGTGCAAATGCAGCATTTCAGCACCACACGGGAGAGGATTTTAACGGTTGTGTCACCACGTTGCAAAAGCTTTGGGGCATTTTCCGCAAATACGTGACACATTCACTATGTTCACATGAAGAGTAAACCTTTCTTGGCAGTTGCTGTACACAAATACTGCTCCGGGTATCTATCTTCTGTTCCCTACAAAATGTTCTTGTGATTATGTAATAAAGGGAGAATTTCTACACTGCTGTGTTAATGGACCTCTAGTTCTTTTAATAAAAGAAATCAGATTATGATTGTACTCTGTAATCTGGACGAATCATGTTGATGTGATTTTTTTCTCTCTCTCTCTCGTTCTTTGCTTGAGACCTCAAATATTTTCCTATATTGGATTTTTAAAAATATTCTACGTGTGAAAAATAGTTATCGTTCTCACAGGATAGCATGTATATGAATGAGGATCTGTAAACTAAGATCAACAATTTGCACTAAACTGTAATATGGTTTGGCTTAGTATGTTGAATGAACCCAACAATTACAGTTTGTAATCATAGTTGTGGCTTATTATGTTTGGAGTCATCTTATTTGACTTATTCTTGAAAATGTGGTTTGGTGCATTAGCTAAATGGGCCTGTATATGTGTGCAAATTTACTTTTCTTTCAGGTATGCTCTTACATTGTTCTCTGTTTTCTGGATTACCAGTAAATGTTTTCTATGATGATCCTCACATACAGTATTACTCTATAGTTTAGCTGAGATTGATATAAAGCAGGCAAAATACGTGTGTCCTTATGATTATTAAAGTGAGAATTTATTATTCAGTGTATCGATAACTTTTTATCAAAACGTATTCTTTACACGCCTGCAAATAGCAAAACCACAATATTTTTAATGAATATTTCTTTATTAAAAGAAGATTTTACAAATATTTTTAAAACTGCAGAGGTTTTTAACTTCAGAAGAAGAGAGAAAAAGAAAAAAAAGTATAAAAGAGTGAAAGAAAAAAGTGGAGAGTAGGAAAAAAGCAAGGGGAAAAAATATATCTAAAGAAGGGATTTCCTCCTCTTTTGCAGCAGTAACAAACAGCATTTTTTGCTACATTTTTGCTACGTGTAGCAATCTCTACCCTTCCATACTGCATATCATCATTCTCGTCTTTCCATAAACATTTCTTTTTAATCTATAAATCCAGAAATCAGCAGTTCGTTTTTATCCACTCTCAGCAAACATCTATAAAGAGTTTCCAGTCTTTTATAAAGGTAGTTGTACATCCCTCTTTCAAAGCCGCGTCATCTTCTAAAAAGTGTTGCAATCTGTAAAATGTTTTGCTGCTTCAATATTTTTCAGAAAGAAGGAATGATACCTGCCTCTTTTTGGCAACTAAAATTAAATCTGAAAAAATATCTCCTTTACCTTTTAGTCACTTTTTGGATCTCTGTGACTTGTTAGTGACAGTGCTTTTTTAGACAGCTGAAGGTGCCAAAATTTAATGTCACTTTTTGTGGTAGAGGTCAGCCATATCCATGTCAGCCATGTCCACCAAAGAAACCATTTCCTAATAACCAGGTGAGCCCCCCATGTTAGCTGAGCTACAGTTAGCTACAGTTAGTTCAAATACAACATACCCCAAATTCATAGGAAGCCCAAATATCCAAAGAAGGATGGTTACACTTTCAAGAAAATAGTGTAACCATTTAATGAAGATTATTGGATTCACCTTTTTTAGCTTTATGCTGCTCAGGCATTGGTAAATTCTAAGAGAGGGAAAAAGTTATCCTAAAATCTGCCCAAATGGGACAGGAGAAGGATCATCTCTAAATACTTCAGTTAGAGGATAACTATTTTAACTGCAGCTAATTGAGGTAAACTTTCATATAAACTTAGGTTTAGTTTTGTCCTAATTCCTTCCACTATGCCCGCCCCCCAAGGTGATATTCTCCTGATCTGTTTTCTCTTGGTGGCTAACAAAATTAAAATGTCCTGCAGATAACTAGAATTACACTAACCACAAATACCATTTAAACACTTAACAGTCCTGAGAGTGAAACGAGTGGTAAGGGGAGTGTTCAAAGCTACAACAGAATGGGACACATAGGTAAAAGTCCCTCTGCACTTTGTCATACATCCCAGCCTAAATTATCTTGTCCAGGACACACATTACCTGCTTTTGCTTTCAACATCAGTTGGTGTAATGATTGCATAATTTGCATTGTGCCAAGATTTAAGATCGGGTGATTAGCACTGTTAAAAGACATTCTGGTTCTGACTTTCGAATTTTCTGCATGTAGAAGCCAAGCACAGCTGTTCAGGACAGGGTGTATCTAAGATTGGTGCTCACACATTCAGTGGGTGGCGTGTCTTTTGATCTGGATCAGTGCAAATGGATTTCCAATCAATGGATTTTAATCATTTTCCCTCCCCTCCCCCCACCCATCTCCAGCTTGTAAAAATACTCGCTTGGCTGCTTTTAACCAGTGGCTTACAGAAGAGCACATGCTTGCAGAATCTGTCTCTTTCTTGGGGAATTCTCTGCATTAAGTTGGGAATTCAATTGCTGTTTTCTCAACTTCAATAGATCACTTGGGATCTCCTTGGGATAAAACATGTATGTATCTTTTCCCCAGGATCTCTCTATACAAAACCTAGGCAAACGTTCTCAGCTTTGGGTCCTCTGTATGCAGAAATACTAACTCCCAGAAATCTCACTAACAGCCTTACCAACAGGGGAATTCTGGGAATCTGCACATCTGGATAGTCCCAAGTCTGGGAAGGCTGGCATAAGACTCATCATAGAGAAGATTGTACCAACCAGTCTACTGAGATTACAGTCTTTTCTTCAGCTAATCAGAAGTTGTGTGCGGTTTTTGAAATACATGGAAACAAACATTCCTTATGTCTTCCCTTGGATGAAGCCACTTTGAAGTTGGTTGCATTTAATTCTAAGTTGGCAGGCACAGACTTGTGCTTTTAAGGTCCCTTCTTAGCTTCTTATGATTCTTTACTTGCTCAAAACAGAAGAATATGTGTGCGTAGGATTTTTAATTCAGAGTCGGCTCATAGAAAACAGTCATTGTGGTCCACTTAAGTTAGGTGCTGACAAATTTCTACCGTCTCTTTTTTTCTCTCTCTCACACAATGCTTTCTCTGGAAACCTATGGAGAAAATATTCCTTGCTTTTTAAATCAAATATATAACATTGCATGGTGAATTTTTTAAAATGTTGGTTAAACTGGAAAGTTGGAGGAAAAAAATAACCCATTCCTGATAAAAGTAAATGGCAAGCCTCTTCCAAAGTTAAGAAAACTTTATGAATCCAGCATAACTCAAGGGCATTTTTACCAGTTTCTAAACTCTGTGTTTGCTTTCTTCTGACAAGAAATTGAAGCTTGGAAAGAAGTATTCAGCACAAAATAGAAGATATGGTTGCATATACCAGTTGGATTTAGCTGACAGTGATTTCCATTGATTTGGATAGTTGAAAATCACAGTTAGTGCATGCAAGAAAACATGGCAGTATGGAATGATTCTCTTTTCCAACACTCTGTCTCCATCATACTCTGTTCAATTCCCCTCTTCATTCTTTTTTTTCCCTACTTTTCCCTGGCCCTGCCTGAACTATTACCTAAGCATCTTGATTGAAGTAGTTGAGCAGGCTCAGTCTTCATTGGATTTGCCTTTTATTTGTGAAGTTTGGGTTGTTAAGATTTCATTTGCTTTTGTACAAATCTTGGTTTCCTTTGTGGATCCCTATACATCTCTGGCATGTTGATGGAGCTATTTTGGCCGTACACGTCAAGGAATTTTCCTCCATATGAGAAGGAATAAGAAAGTGCTTAATGGCCAAGAATGCAGGATTTGATCCATCTCATGGCTAGGTGGTTTTCTTAAAAAAAAACAACCCCTAACAAACAAACAAACCTTGTTCTCCCTTCTCTGTTTCCGTTAGTAAGGGTCAAAATGTACAATTGACTTGGGACATATTTCTGTCCAATGAGCAGAAGATTCCTATGCTTCATTTGTTCACTCCTAATGTCAGAAAATATGAATTCCAAGCTCAACCATCTTGAAAATAAAACCAGTGGGGAACAATCATTAGAAAGTGAGGAACTGGAAGGGATTAATAATTAGAAGTAAGAAGATATAGTGTGAACGGATCAAGGTGGAATTCTTTTAAAGTCTTGGTTTTAAATGTTAGGGTCCCATTCTTTTGAAGCACCGTCCCCCAAGTAATTCAGGCCAATTAAGAGAAGTGTCTCTACTTGTGATTTAAGCTCTGTAGTCTTTAACACTGAGGCTTAGATGGTAGACTATATAGGCGATGGATTACTTCAGATCTTGCGGTTTTGGCATCTCTAGAATGGCAAGTTTGCAAAATCTGATTCAAGCCAGTCAAAACCATCTGTGTGAAGGAATGTTGTTTTCATCATCATCATCATCACCCACGTGGGCCAAAAAAAACGATCAGCCAGGAGGACGTGTTCACTGTGCCATAGACAAAAGGCAAAGGCAGCCATTTTTAGAAGTTCCTGGAAAATTCGTGAATGGAAATAATGATCCTACATATAGATCCGAGATAATCTCCAGCCGAAAACACTCTGTATCACTTTTATGGACAGATGAGTACTATTGACAGGTGAAGAAGCAGAACTGGTTTAAATCTGAGTATTCAGGTGACATTTCCTTATTCAAACAAAAATAGTATTCCAGGCAGATCAGAATTCTGTGCTAAAATCCCCAGAACTTTTAGTGTTTCAGATTCTAAATGCCCAGATAAAAGATTCACAATTCAAAGGAAGGAGGGGCAGGTGCTCAAGATTACTTATTTTTTTCCCCTTCTTGAGCAAAAAGGTCAGTAATTGTCCAGGCAACCAGAAAAACATCCTTATTTTTCCTCAGTAGGCCCTGCACGTCCTTGTAGCATCTATAGGCAGTTCTTGCTTAACAGTCATTTAACGATCAGATACGATGGTGCTGAAGGAAGGGACTTAGGATCGGTCCTTGAAGTTCCAGCTTTTGTGGTGTCTCTACAGTCATGTGAACAAAATTTGGGCCTGGCCACATTTGTGCCTGGCCTGCCTTTTGGTTGCCCTCCTAGCCACGGCTGTCAGCTGCCCCACTGCATGGCCACACTCACTGCCATAACATCTTCCAGACCGCGTGCCGTTAACTGAGCCAGCTGAGCCAGTTCCATCTTTTGTGCTGGTGCAACCAGGGCCTATCTTCATGGGTCAGCCTTCTTCCATGGAAGAATGCCCTGGACGTTGTCTGAACTAAAAAGCCCTGGCTGATTCGTAAATGGAGACCCTGGCCAGCACACGCAAGAAGTCCCAGCTGTACCGGTTCAGATGAAAGTGGTACAAAAGAAAGCCCTGGCAGATACATAGCGGCAAATGGTGTGGTGGGCACGGTGGCAGTAAACAGGGCTGGGAGGGGGAAATAGCTGGCAGCGACAGGTAGGCATGCAGCTAAAAGGACGGAGAGAATAGAGTAGAGTAGCGTAGAATAGAATAGAATAGAATAGAATAGAATAGAATAGAATAGAATAGAATAGAATAGAATAGAATAGGAGTAACAGAGTTGGAAGGGACCTTGGAGGTCTTCTAGTCCAACCCCCTGCTTAGACAGGAAACCCTACACCATTTCAGGCAAATAGTTGTCCAATCTCTTCTTTAAAACTTCCAGTGTTGCAGCATCCACAACTTCTGGAGGCAAGTGGTTCCATTGATTAATTGATGGGTGAGGGAGTCCAAAAAGAGGCAGTTTCTTACCTTAAAAAGGCTCGGGGCTGAGAGGGAACAAGCTGGGAATGACTTGGATTGGGGGTGGCACTCACCTAATGACCAATGGGATTCAGTTAACAGCGGCCGTGGGGAGTGCTGGGATTGCTATCACTAAGCATTCAGTGATATGAAGTTGTCCTATGTGACTCCATTGCTTAGCAACAGAAATTCCAGTCCCAATAACTGTTGTTGGGGTTGAAGACTAGTGTACAGGTAGTCCTCGACTTACAACAGTTCATTTAGTGACCGTTCAAATTTACAACGGCACTGAAAAAAGTAACTTATGGCCATTTTTCCCACTTAGGAGCGTTGCAACATCCCTGTGGTCCCGTGATCAAAATTTGGATGCTTGGCAACTAACTCATATTTACAACAGTTGCAGTGTCCCGGAGTCGTGTGATCCCCTTTTGTGATCTTTTGACAAACAAAGCCAATGAGGAATCCAGACTCGCTTAACAACCGTGATACTAACTTAACAACTGCAATGATTCGCTGAACAACTGGGGCAAGAAAGATTGTAAAATAGGGCAAAATTCACTCAATAAAAGTCTCATTTGGCTACATAAATTTTGGGCTCAATTGTGGTCATAAGTCAAGGATTACCTGTATTGTTCCAGCTATTGACATAATTTTAGAATAAGCCTGTCAGGGTTCCAAGTAACATACCCATAGCAAACAAAACTCTGAGGCAGGCAGTTTCCTCAAAGAAGAGGTTTATTGAATATGTCATATTGGCACAGGCTGGTGAAAACCAACTCTGATTCTTCATGCGGTTTTCACCTAATTAAAAGTAAAAGTTTGTCACTTTCTCAAAACAATCAGTCACATGGTCCAATCGGGATTCTGTCCAGTTGCTAGGTGACTTCAATCCCTGCAGGAATGTCCTTGGTTCTCAAGAGAAAGTATTTTGTTTTGACTACAAAACCCCAACTATCTCCGTTTCCCCCCTCCCTATCCCTCTTCTTCAATGTGTCGGCACTGAAGTCTCAAAATGGTCTCAGTCAGGCCAGCTTCAGGGTTGACGAAGCCTTGATGCTGAATGGTGTCCATTTACTGCAGTTTGGATAGCAGGCTGTCTCTAATGAAAATGGCCTGTTTGTTTAGAATATGGTCAGTATAATGAGAAGGGTGAATAATCAAAAGCATCATTCTATCTATTGGTATCGTCCTTCCTACAGCTGAAAACTGCAGAACAATCTGGACCTTATATCCACGTAGCACATTTAAAGTTCAGATCCCTTTTGATCTGCTACTGCTTTTCAATTGGTTTCTGTAAGGTCAGGTTGCAGTTAGTGTAATGCAAGGCAACAAATGGTGTCTATAGTATTGCAAGCCATGAATTTCAGATATCCTTATCTTTGGTGCCCTGATGTTTACTTTGTACGGAATATAACTGCCTCCTTTTCTGCAAAAACCTTGAAGCAGAGAAGTAATTGCATTTGTTTTTACGCCCGAAACTTAATTGCTTTTAGAAGAACAGGGAGTTGATTTTAAAAAGGTAATTATTCTACAGTTTGTTTTTAAAAGCAATCCTTTATAAATTAGTTTTCAGTTCTGTTATCTCATAAATGGGTTTTGTGATGTTTTTTTTGAACTGGATAAAAAGTATATCTTGTCTTTATCTTGGTTTCTCCTTTATAAATAATATTCAGCAAGCAGGGATCTGCTTCTGAATACTGATTGCCCTCCCTTTTTTGTGATGGTTTAAATACTGATATGTATGCTGACATATCTGTTGTATTTAAACTTTATAGAATTAGAGTGTTCTTTTATAACTAATGCAGCATAAATATAAAATGCGCAGTCAAATCTGGTGATGATTATTGTCTTTTCAAATCACTTCTAACTCTGCAATAATTATTTTTAAAAAAGAGCAGTAATTTATTAAAAGAAATGAAGCACGTGTACTTCATTTTACTATCGTGTAAGTGGAAGAACTGGCATAAGGCTAAGAGTCTAAATTATGGATTGCAAAATACCTGGTTTGAATCTCATCTATATTAAAAATGCAATGAGCTGTGTTAATTAATAACAGAAAATATGGGGGTCTATAATACTGATTTATCCTACAAGGACTCTAGCTAGCTGAAGTATAGGAAGTGCTTAAGGTATTTGAAAATGTTGTAGAAAAATATAATAGTAATAGCTACTTTAGTAGTGCATACGAAACAAATTAGTAAGATAATGTAATCTTTTCTTATTGTTAAAGAAAATAAACACATGTATACCCTGAAAAACATGGAACTTTAAGTATGGAACATTAAATGCTAATACAATTAGAAATAATTTGTATGACACCATATTAATTTGTTTTCCCATGGGAATAAAATGCAGATCTTAAATTCAAAATCGTTAACAGTGTAATGGACATACCTGCTCAGACATTAGCGTTATTTTATTCTGTGGGATTGCAGCTTAATTACTCTATTTGCTTTAAATGTAACAGGGAAACTTGCCAATATATTTTGACTTTATCATAGCGATCATACCCCGAAGAGATATTTTGTTAAAACTTTGTAAACGTTGTATTGGTTCCCAAAGTATGAATTGCTTAGACAGATGTGTTTGTACAGGTAGTCCTCGATTTAAAACCACAATTGAGTCCAACATTTACATTGCCAAGTGAAACATTTGTCAAGTGAGTTTTGCCCCATTTTACAACCTTTCTTGCCACAGTTGTTAAGTGAATCATTACAATTGTTACGTTAGTAACACAATTATTGAGTGAATCTGACTTCCCCATTGACTTTGTTTGTCAGAAGGTTGCAAAAGCTGATCACATGACCCCAAGGCATTGCAACCGTCATAAATATGAACCAGTTGCCAGGCATCTGAATTTTTGAGCGTGTGATCATGGGGATGCTGCCATGGTCATAAGCATGAAAGGTGGTCATAGGTCACTTTTTTCATTGGCATTGGAACTTTGAACATTAAATGAACTGTTGTAAGCTGAGGACTACCTATATTTGATCACTTATAGCAGGGGTTTCCAAACTTGGCAACTTTAAGACTTGTGTGATTTCAACTCCCAGAATTCCTCAGTCAGACGGCTGGAGAATTCTGGGAGGTGAAGTCCACAAGTCTTAAGTTTACTAAGTTTGGAAACCCCTGATGTACCTCATGGATTGGAAACCTATTGATTGAAGATGGATTTCATTTCTTTTTTATAAATCTCCAAAGCCTCCTCTTAAAGTGCAGCATATGATTTTGTGGTTTTTAGGATTAATTTAATATGATTTGTCTTAGACTTTTAAAATAGGTTTCTTTAAAAAAAAAATATTAAAGCCTCAAAGCAGGAAATCTTTTTCCTCAATACTGAGATCTTCAGTTGTAAAGAAAGAAAAGAAAAAGAATAATATGTCCCAAGCATATCCTAGACCTGTGATGGCGAACCAATGGCACTCGTGCTGGAAGTGACATGCAGAGTCATCTCTCCGGGCATGCCAGCCATCGCCCATTGCTCTTCCGGGTTCCGGCACGCTCATGCGCACTGACCAGCTGGTCTTCGTCCATGCGGGAGTGCAGGAAACCAGAAGAGCAGCTCCTCGGTGTGCATGCATGTGCCAGCCAGCTGGTCTTCGCACGCATATGCACGTTAGAAACCGGAAGACCAGTTGGCCAGCGCACATGCACACACCGGGCAGCTGAGCTTCCAGTTTCCAACATTACTGCGTGCGTGCCAGGGGGTTGCTCTTCCAGTTCCTGGCGCACGCACGCATACGCGTGCTCCCATTTCTGCACTCAGTGCCGAAAAGGTTCGCCACCACTGTCCTAGACATATTTAAATTGACCGTCTTAAGAACTAGTTTGGTCTACTAGTGGTTAAGTCACCAGGCTAGAAAGCCAGAGATCATGAGTCCCAAGTCTTGCCTTAGTAATTGAACCAGTCACTCTCTCTCTCTCAGGTCAACCCAACTCACAGGATTGTTGCTATGGGGAAAACAAGAGGAGGAAGATATGTTGAGTGTGTTTGCCACACGGGTTTTTTTGTAAAAATAATAAAGGTGGGATGCAAATAAATAAAAACTCTTAAAATAAAATCCAGTGATATAAACGTGTTTTATATTTCTCAGTAGCAGCAAGACGTTACAACAATGAGCAACCCCTTTGCACATCTCACGGAGCCTCTGGACTTGGGCCAGTCAGCGAAGACGTTCTTCAATCTGAATCATTTGAAAGACGCCAGATATGGTATGTCAGCTACGGTCAAAAGGGCTTGTCCCATGCCTGAATTCACTTCTGCTTTCACAGTGCTTTCATCTGTTGATGGCTCTTGATGATCACTTTGGCTTTGTCCTTTAGAAACCCATAGCTCATTGGAAAACACAAGCAAAAAAGTGTCAGATTTTAGGACTCTCCAGCCAGAAAGTTGAAGTATGAAAGGGCTGGTTTTTAAGTGTTATTGCCCTTCAGAAGAAAACATAGTGGATCAAAAATCTGAAACACTTTTTCTATTTTGGGTGAAAACTATGGAGAAATATTTCTCCTAACCATCCAAGTGGCTTTCATAAGGCAACCCAACCCCTTGCAGCTTCACAGATATATTTATTACCAATCTCCATATGTATGTATAGATGTCACTTTCTCCCTGTTTATTACAGGAAGTCATATCTTTTTCTTTATATTGCAGCTTTCTCACCTGATAGTCTCCAGCTAAAGTTCCAGAATTATTAGTTGTTGATGTAAAAGAGTGTAGATTTATAGTTCCAGAGATTGTAGAAGAGTGGTTTAATTTTCTGTATCAATCTTCTCCATCTGTATATTCCTAACAGATGTGCATTTCAACTGCCAGAATTTTCATCAATGTGTGGCTAGCTGGCAATTGTGGGAGTTAACATCTGGAGTGTGCCAATATGAGAAGAGTGTTCTGTATTGTGTCTTTGGTTTTAACTCAGAGGGATGCTCCCTCTTTGATGTGAGGCAAATGTTTGAAAATCTCAGCTTCTTTTTCTAAGTCTTCTTCTCAATTTCATTCTTTCCTCCCCTCCCTCTTCCTTTCTTTCCCAGCACATTTACCATTTTCTATCAGAATCTTGCTTGAGGCTGCAGTTCGCAACTGTGACGAGTTTCTTGTGAAGAAAAACGATGTTGAAAATATTCTCAACTGGAAAGTGATGCAGCACAAAAATATTGAAGTGCCGTTTAAGCCTGCTCGGGTTATTCTGCAAGACTTTACGTGAGTTGTATATATCTCATTTTTAATTGTTCCAATTTAGTTTTTCTCAGTTAGCTTATTTTTGGTGGAGAACATCTGGCAAAAAAAATGAGCTTTGTAATATTTTGGGTTAAATATAGGTAGTCCACGGCTTATGACCACAATTGAGTCCAACATTTCTGTTACTAAGCAAGACATTTGTTAAGTGAATCACTGCAGTTGTTAAGTTAATAACATGGTTGTTAAGTGAATCTGACTTCCACCATTAAGTTTGCTTGTCAGAAGGTCACAAAAGGTGATCACATGACTCTGGGGCACTGCAGCAATCATAAATTTATTTTATTTTTACATTTATATACCGCCCCATTCCGAAGACTCGGGGCGGTTTACAGCTTATAAGCAATAC